>JAODAL010052541.1:5000-25898 GCA_025379985.1 Phyllomedusa bahiana
GAATTACATTTCAGATAGTGTTTTTTCACTTTGGCGCAGGCCAGATATGATGATAGATTACTTTGCAGTTAATTTGACAAAGCAATTTTGTAGTCACCACAGGTGATTGATAGGTGCAAAAATACCTTTTATTATCCGAATACATCACCGGTACGTGTTTTTTGCACTTTTTGACCAGTCCAGCTTTGTTCAATGAGGCAACTTGCAGTTAATTTTAATCCAGCAATTGGAGTGTAGTTACCACAGGTGAATTGAAATGTGCAAAAATATCTTTTATTATACTGAATAATTTTCAGATACGTGTTTTTTCTCTTTGGCGCAGGCCAGCTTTGTTGATAGATCTACTTGCAGTTGAAATTTGAATACAAACAAATTTGTAGTCACACAGGTGAATTGATAGGTGCCAAAAAATACCTTTTATTATCCGAAGTACATTAACAGATACCTTGTTTTTTTGCACTTTGGCCCGTCCAGATTTGTGATAGAGCACCTTGCAGTTAAATTTGGAATCCAGCAATTGAGTAGTTCCCATAGGTGAATTGATAGGGCCAAAAAATACCTTTTATTATCGAATACATTACAGATACTTTTTTTTTACTTTGGCGCACTACAGCTTTGTTCACTGAGGCACCTTGCACTTAATGTGAATACAGGCAATTTTGTTAGTCACCACAGGTGAATTGAAAGGTGCCAAAAAATACCTTGTATTTATCCGAATACATTTCAAGGATACGTGTTTTTCACTTTGGCGCAGCGTCAGTTTTGTTGATAGGATCTATTTTGCAGTTAAATTTGAATACAGCATTTTGTATTCACCACAGGTGAATTGAATAGGTGCCAAAAAATACCTTTTATTATCCGAATACATTACAGATTTACGTTTTTTTGACTTTGGCGCACTACAGCTTTGTTCATGAGGCACCTTGCACTTTAAATGTGAATGCTGCAATTTTGTTGTCACCACAGGTGAATTATAGTGCCAAAAATACCTTTTATTATACGAATACATTACAGATACCGTGTTTTTGCACTTTTGCCCAGTCCAGATTTTATTGATAGTGAGCCACTTGCAGTTAAATCTTGAATCAGCAAATCTGTAGTTACCACAGGTGAATGATAGGTGCCAAAAATACCTTTTATTATCGAATACATTAAGATACCTGTTTTTTCACTTTGGCGCACTACAGCTTTGGTTCATGAGGCACCTTGCACTTAATGTGAAACAGCCATTTTGGTGATTCCCCACAAGGTGAACTGAAAGGTGCAAAAATACCTTGTATTATCTGATTACATTTCAGATAGTGTTTTTTACACTTTGGCGCAGGCCAGCTTTGTTTGATAGATCTACTTTGCAGTTAAATATGAATAAGAATTATGTAGTCAGCACAGGTGAATTGATAGGTGCCAAAAAAATACTTTTTATTATCGAATAATTACAGATACTTTTTTTTTACTTTGGCGCACTACAGTATGTTCACAGGGCACTTGCAATTAAATGTGAATTACAGCAATTTTGTAGTCTACCACAGCGTGAATTGAAAGAATAACTGCCTTTTACCCACACACCCCACTCAATATTATTTTTTATTTTCCCCCCCCCCCCCCCGCCCCCCTTCCTTTTTTTTATTAAAACCCCCCCCCCCCCCATTCCCCCCCCCCCCCCCCCCCCCCCCCCCCCCCCCCCCCCCCCCCTCCCCCCCCCCCTAACAAAGTCCCCGGGGGGGGGCTGACCAAAAAATAAACCTTGTATTTCGATTACATTTCCAGATACGGTTTTTTTCACTTTTGGCGCAGGTCAGTTTTGTTGAATAGGATCTATTTTGCAGTCATACTTTGAATACAGCAATTTGTAGTCACCCACAGGTGAATTGATAGGTGCCAAAAATACCTTTTATTATCGAATACATTACAGATACGTGTTTTTTGACTTTGGCGCACTAAGCTTTGTTCATTGGAGGCACTTGCACTTAACATGTGAAGCGTGCAATTTGTTCGTCACACAGGTGAATTGATATGTGCCAAAATACCTTTTATTATTCGATTACATTTAGATACGTGTTTTTTTTACTTTGGCTCACTACAGCTTGTTCTATGAGGCACCACTTGCACTTAAAATGTGAATACAGCAATTTTGTAGTCACCACAGGTGAATTGATAGGTGTCCAAAAAAAAATACCCTTTTATTATCCGATACATACGAGATACATGCTTTTTGCACTTTTGCCCAGTTCAAGATTTGTTGATAGAGACACCTTGCAGTTACAAATTTGAATCCAGCAATTGATGTAGTTACCATCAGGTGAATTGATAGGTGCCAAAAATTCCTTTTATTATCCGAATACTTTACAGATACGTGTTTTGTTTACTTTGGCGCAGGCAGCTTTGTGATAGATCTACTTTGCAGTTAAATTGAAATACAGCAATTTTGTAGTACAGCACAGGTGACTTGATTAGGTGCCAAAAAAACACATTTTATTATCACAAATACATTACACGATAACGTGTTTTTTTTTCACTATGGCGCACTACAGCTTTGTTCATTGAGGCACCTTGCACTAAATGTGAATACAGGCAATTTTGTAGTGACCACAGGGTGAAATTGAAAGGTGCCAAAAATACCTGCATTATCCGAATACCATAAGATACGTGTTTTTTTTACTTTGGCGCAGCCAGCTTTGTTGATAGATCTACTTTGCAGTTAAATTTTAATACAGCCAATTTGTAGTCAACACAGGTGAATTGATAGGTGCAAAAAATACCTTTTATTATCCGAATCATTTACAGATACTTTTTTTTTACTGTTTGCGCACTACAAGCTTTGCCCAAACCACCAATCCCCCCCCCCCCCCCCCCCCCCCCCCCCCTCTTCCCTGAGGCACCTTGCACTTAAATGTGAATACAGGCAATTTTGTAGTCACCACAGGTGAATTGAAAGGTGCTAAAAATACCTTGTATTATCGAATACATTTCAGATACGTTTTTTTTCACTTGGGCGCACTACAGCATTTGTTCATTGAGGCACCTTGCACTTAAATGGAATTCTGCAATTTGTAGTAACCATAGGTGCAATTGATAGGTGCCAAATATACCTTTTATTATCCGAATACATTACAGATACGTGTTTTTTTGGCTTTGGCACACTACAGCTTTGTTCATTGAGGCACACCTTGCACTTAAATGTCGAATATTGCAATTTTGTAGCACCACTGGTGAAGTGAAAGGTGCCAAAAAATACCTTGTATTACCCGAATACATTTCAGATACGTGTTTTTTCACTTTGGCGCAGGCCAGCTATGTTGATAGATCTACTTTGCAGTTAAATTTGAATACAACAATTTTGTATGTCTCACCACAGGGAAATTGATAGGTGCCAAAAAATACCTTTTGTTATCCGGGAAAACAATACATTACAGGTACGAGTTTTTGCACTTTTGCCCAGTCCAAGATTTGTTGATAGAGCACACCTTGCAGTTAAAATTTGAATCCAGGCAATTGTGTAGTTACCACAAGTGAATTGATAGTTGCCAAAAATACCTTTTATTATCCGATGACCTTACTTATACGTGTTTTTTGACTTTGGCGCACTACACCTTTGTCCATTGCGGCACCCTTGCAATTACAAATGTGTATACATAAATTTTGTAGTCACACAGGATGAATTGAAAAGTGCCAAAATGACCTTTTTTTCTACGAAAAACATTACAGATATGTGTTTTTTGCAATTTTGCCCAGTCCAGATTTGATGATAGAGCCAGCTTGCAGTTAAATTTTAATTCAGCAATTGTGTAGTTACCACAGGTAAATTGATAGGTGCCAAAAATACCTTTTATTCATCAGAATACATTACCCCCCAGATAAGTGTTTTTTGTTACTTTGGCGGCACTACAGCTTTTGTTCATTGAGACACCTTGCAATTAAATGTGAATACGCATTTTGAAGTCACCACTGGTGCAATTGATAGGTGCACAAAAAACTACCTTTTATTATACGAATACATTACAGATACGTGTTTTTTGACTTTGGTGCAACTACAGCTTTGTTCATTGAGGCACCTAGCATTAAATGTGGATATAGAAATTTTGACGTCACCACAGGTGAATTGAAAGGTGCCAAAAATTACCTTTTTATTATACGAATACATTACAGTACGTGTTTTTTGCACTTTTGCCCAGTCCAGTTTTGTTGCGAGGCCACCTTGCAGTTAATTATGTCCAGCAAATGTGTAGTTACCACAGGTGGACATTGATAGGTGCCAAAAAATATTCTTATTATCCGAATACATTACAGATACCTGTTTTTTCACTTTGGCGCACTACAGTTCTGTTCATTGGGAGGCACCTGCACTTAAATGTGAATACAGCAATTTGTAGTCACACTGGTGAATTGAAAGGTGCAAAAAATACCTTGTTATTATCTGAATAACATTTCAGATCGTGTTTTATCACTTTGGCGCAGGCCGCTTTGTTGATAGATCTACTTTGCAGTTAAATTTGATACAGCAATTTTGTAGTCAGCACAGGTGAATTTGATAGGTGCCAAAAAATACCTTATATTATCCGAATACATTACAGGATACTTTTTTATTACTTTGGCGCACTTACAGCTTTGTCACTGAGGCACCTTGCACTTAAATGTGAATACAGCAATTTGTTAGTTCACACAGGTGAATTGAAAGGTGCCAAAAATTACCATGTATTAGCCGAATACATTTAGATACGTGTTTTTTTCACTTTGGCGCAGGCCGCTTGGTTGATAGATCTATTTTGCAAGTTAAATTTGAATACAGCAATTTTGTAGTCACCCAGGTGAATGATAGGTGCCATAAAAAATACCTTTTAATTATCCGAATACATTACAGATACGTGTTTTTTGACTTTGTGCACTACAGATATGTTCATTGAGGCACTTGCACTTCAATGTGAATACTGCATTGTTGTCACCACGGTGATTGTTAGGTGCCAAAAAAATACCTTTTATTATACGAATACATTACGATAGTGTTTTTTTACTTTGGCGCACTCAAGCTTTGTTTCTTGGAGGCCCTTGCAATTAAATGTGAATACAGCAATTTTGTAGTTCACCACAGGTGAATTGGATAGTGAAAAAATACCTTTTATATCCGAATACATTACAGATAACATGCTTTTTGCACTTTTGCCCAGTCAGATTTGTGATAGAGCACATTGCAGTTAAATTTGAATCCAGCAATTGTGTAGTTACCACAGTGAATAGATTGGTTACAAAAAAATACCTTTTATTATCCGAATACATTACAGATTACGTGTTTTTTTTACTTTGGGCACTACAGCTTTGTTCATTTGAGGCACCTTGCACTTAAATGTGATATACTGCAATTTTGTAGTCACCACAGGTTGGAATTGATAGGTGCCAAAAAATACCTTTTTATTATCCGAATACATTAACAGATAGTTTTTTTTGACATTGGCACACTACAGCTTTGTTCATTGAGGACGCCTTGGCACTTTAAATGTGAATACAGCAATTTTGTAGTCACCAATAGGTGGAATTGAAAGGTGCAAAAATTACCTTAATTATCCGAATACATTTCAGATCACGTGTTTTTTACTTTGGCGCAGGGGCCAGCTTTGTTGATAGATCTATTTTGCAGTTAAATTTTTTTTTAGATAAAGCAATTTTGTAGTCACCACAGGTGAATTGATAGTGCCAAAAAATACTTTTATTATCGCAATACATTACAGATACGTGTTTTTTGCCTTTGGCGCACTACAGCTTTGTTAATTGAGGCATCTCTGCACTTAAATGTGAATACTGCATTTCTGTAGGTCACCACAGTGAATTGATAGCTGCAAAAAAATTACTTTTTATTATCGAAATTGCATTACAGATACTTGTTTTTGACTTTGGCGCATACAGCTTTGTTCATTGAAGGCACCTTGCACTTAAATATGAAAAACTGAATTTTTTAGTCCCATAGGTGAATTTATGGGGCCAAAAATACCTTTTTTTTCCGAATACATTACGTTTCGTGTTTTTTGCACTTTACCTAGTCAGATTTGTTTTATAGAGCCACCTTGCAGTTTTAAATTTTAATCAGCAATTTTGTAGTTACCCCCGGGAATTTATAGGTGCCATAAAAATACCTTTTTTATCCGAAAATTAAGTACGTGTTTTTTTTGGGGTTTTTTCACACTACGCTTTGTTCATTTTGGCACCTTGCACTTAAATGTGAATACAACAAATTTTTTAGTTTCCACAGGTGAAAATTTAAAGGTGCCAAAAAAAAATTTTTTTTATTATCCCAAAACATTTCGATACGTGTCTTTTACTTTGGGGCCCGGCCAGCTTTGTTGATAGATCTACTTTGCAGTTAAATTTTATACAGCAATTTTGTAGTCCCTGGTGAATTTTAGGTGCCAAAAATACTTTTATTATCCGAAAACATTTCAGTAAATGTTTTTTGCTTTTGCCCCGTCCGATTTGTTGAAGAGCCCCCTTTTCAGTTAAATTTGAATCCAGCAATTGGTAGTTCAAGGGTTTTTATAGGTGCAAAAATACCTTTTTTATTATCCGAAAACATTACAGATACGGTTTTTTTTTACTTTGGCAATACGCTTTGTTTATTGAGGCCCCCTTGCTTAAAAAGTGAATACTGCAATTTTTTAGTCCCACAGGTGAATGATAGGTGCCAAAAAACCTTTTATTATCCGAATACATTTACAGATACGTGTTTTTGCACTTTTGCCCAGTCAGATTTCGTTGATAGGCACCTTGAAGTTAAATTTGAATCCAGCAATTGTGTAGTTAACCACAGGTGATGATAGGTGCATATAAATACATTTTATTACCGAATACATTACAGATACGTTTTTTTTTTTACTTTGCGCAGGCAGCGTTTGTTGATAGATTACTTGCACGGTTAATTTGAATACAGCAATATTGTAGTCCCACAGGTGTATTGATAGGTGCCCAAAAATACTTTTTATTATCCGAATACATTTCAGATATGTGTTTTTTCCCACTTTTGGCGCCGGCCAGCTTTGTTGATAGGATCTACTTTGCATTTTAAATTTGAATACAGCAATTTTTGTGGTCACACAGGTGAATTGATAGGTGCCAGAAATACTTTTATTATTCCGAATACATTACCAGATACGTGATTTTTTGCACTTTTGCGAGTCAGATTTTTGGTGATAGAGCAACCTTGTAGTTAAAATGAATTCCAGCAATTGAGCAGTTACACAGGTGAATTGATAGGTGCCAAAAAATACTTTTTTATTATCCGATTACTTACAGATACGTTTTGTTTTTTGACTTTGACGCAGGCCAGCTTTGATTGATAGATTCTACTTTGCTAGTTAAATTTGAATACATGCAATTTTGTAGTCACCACAGGTGAATTAATAGAGTGCCAGAAATTCCTTTTATTATCCGAATACATTTACAGATACATGTTTTTGCACTTTTGCCCAGTCCAGATTTGTTGATAGAGCCACCTTGCAGTTAAATTTGATTCCAGCAATTGTTTGTAGTTACACAGCTGAATTGATCGGTGCCAAAAAATACCTTTTATTATCCGAATACATTACAGATACGTTGTTTTTTGCACTTTTGCCCAGTCCAGATTTGTGTATAGAGCCTCCTGCAGTTAATTTGATCCAGCAATTGTTTTAGTTTCCAACAGTGGTGAATTGATAGGTGCCAAAAAAATACCTTTTATTATCGAATACAATTACAGATACGTGTTTTTTGCACTTTTGCCCAGTCAGATTTGTGATAGAGCCACCTTGCAGTTAAATTTGAATCCAGCAATTGTGTAGTTACAACAGGTGAATTGATAGGGCCAAAAAATACCTTTTATTATGTCGAATACATTACAGATACGTGTTTTTACACTTTGGCGGCCTGGCCAGCTTTGTTGATAGATCCTTCTTTGCAGTTAAAATTTGAATACAGCATTTTGTGGTCCCACAGGAGAATTGATAGGTGCCAAAATACCTTTTATTATCCCGAATACATTAAAGATACGTGTTTTTTGCACTTTTGCCAGATGTCCAGTTGTTGATAGAGCCTACTTGTAGTTAAAATTTGAATCATCAATTGTGCAGTTACCACAGGTGAATTGATAGGTGCCAAAATATACTTTTTATTTATCCGAATACATTAAAGATAGTGTTTTTGACTTTGACGCAGGCCAGCTTTGTGATAGAATCTACTTTGCAGTTTAAATTTGAATCAGCAATTTTGTAGTCACCACAGGTGAATTGTCTAGATGCCAAAATTCCTTTTATTATCCGAATACATTATCAGATACGTGTTTTTCCACTTTTGCCCAGTCAGATTTGTTGATAGAGCCACCTTGCAGTTAAATTTGAATCCGCCAAATTGTGTAGTTACCACAGGTGATTGATAGGTGCCAAAAAAATACCTTTTATTATCGAAAATACAATACAGGATACGGTGTTTTTTGACTTTGGCGGCAGCCAGCTTTTTTGATAGATAATACTTTTACAAAAAATTGCTGTATTCAATTTAACTGCAAAGTTAGATCTATCAACAAAGCTGGCGGCGCCAAAAGTGAAAAAACACTTATCTTAAATGTATTAGTATAATAAAATGTATTTTTGGCACTGATCAATTCACCTGTGGTGACTACAAAATTGCTGTATTCAAATTTAACTGCAGTCACCACCGGTGAATTTATAGGTGCCAAAAATACATTTTATTATACGAATACATTTAATATACGTGTTTTTTCACTTTGGCGCAGACCAGCTTTTTTGATAGATCTACTGTGCAGTTAAATTTGAATTACAGCATATTGTTGCTCCGCTGGTGTAATGATAGGTGCCAAAAAATACCTTTTATTATCCGAATAACATTACAGATAAGTGTTTTTGCATTTTGCCCAGTCAAGATTTGTTGATTAGAGCCACCTTGCAGTTAAATTGAATACAGCAATTGTTGTAGTTACCCACCAGGTGAATTGATTGGTGCACATAAAATACCTTTTTTTATCCGAATACAGATCGTGTTTTCTTGACTTTGGCGCAGGCCTGCTTTGTTGATAGATCTACTTTGCAGTTAAATTTGATCCAGCTATTTGTAGTCACCCAAGGTGAATTGATAGGTGCCCAAAATTACCTTTTTATTATCCGAATACATTTCAGATACGTGTTTTTGCACTTTGGCGCAGGACCAGCTTTGTTGATAGATCTACTTTGCAGTTAAATTTGAATTACAGCAATTTTGTACTCACCACAGTGTATTGTTTGGTGCACAAATATACCTTTTATTATCCGAATACATTTCAGATACATGTTTTTTCACTTTGGCGAAGGCCTGCCAGCTTTGTTGATAGATTACTTTGCAGTTAAATTTGAATACAGGCCAATTTTGTTAGTCCACAGGTGAAGTGATAGGTGACAAAAATTCCTTTTATTTTCGAATACATTCTGTACGTGTTTTTTCACTTTGGCGCAGGCAGCTTTGTTGATAGATCTACTTTGCAGTGAATTTGAATACAGCAGATTTGTTAGTCACCACCAGGTGAATTGTTAGGTGCCAAAAATTCCTTTTATATCCTATACATTTCAGATACGTGTTTTTTCACTTTGGCGAAAGGCCAAGCTTTGTTTTATAGATCTTCTTGCAGTTAAATTTGAATACAGCATTTTGTAGTCACCCACAGATGTATTGATAGGTGCCAAAAAAATGCATTTTATTTCCGAATACATTACAGTACGTGTTTTTTGCACTTTGCCCAGGCCTGCTTGTTGACTAGATCTACTTTGAAGTTAAATTGAATACAGCAATTTGTAGTCACCTCAGGTGAATTGATAAGTGCCAAAATACATTTTATTATACGAAATCATTTCAGATACGTGTTTTTTCACTTTGGCGCAGGGCTCAGCTTTGTTGATAGATCTACTTTGCAGTTAAATTGGAATACAGCAATTTTGTATCACCACAGGTTGAATTGATAGTGCCAATAAAATACCTTTTATTATCCGAATTACATTTCAGTACGTGTTTTTCACTTTGGCGCAGGGCCAGCTTTGTTGATAGATTACTGTGCAGTTAAATTTGAATACAGCAATTTTGTAGTCACCACGGTTGAATTGATTAGTCGCCACAAAAATACCTTTATTATCCGAATACATTACGATACGTATTTTTGCACTGTTGCCCAGTCCAGATTTGTTGATTTAGAGCCTCCGTGCAGTTAAATTTTGAATCCGTGAATTGGTTTGTAGTTACCTAGGTGATTTGATAGGGCCTAAAAAATACCTTTTATTATCCAAATACATTTCAGATACGTGTTTTTTCACTTGGGCGCATGCCCAGCTTTGTTGATAGATCTACTTTACAGTTTTATTTGAATCAAGCAATTTGTTTTGATTTGAGGATTTGAGAATAGCTGTGATTTGCGTTTTTAATAAGAGACTTTCCAAAACTCTTTCCATACCTTCTAAATGTGTATATTTATGAACATGGAGCGAAATTCAGGTTTAGCGAAGAAAAGAGGGGGGTAGGACTTGGAGGTAGAGGTACGAGAGAAGGTGCTCCTTACCAGTGCTGGCGACAACACGCATTCGCCAGCGGAATCATCAGTTGCAGGACCGTCAGCATGTCATCGCTGGGTCAGGGCGCTAGTGAATCTCAGTATACGAACAGCGTCGCCAATTCTGTCTTCCAGTGGTTTTTATGCAACCTGCATCCAGCAGTCTTACCTCCTCATCCTCCCAGTCACGGCCACAAATGTCGGTCATCAGCATCACCAGCATCGTTCCAACATGAAGCAGCCCAATGTTCAAAAAACTCGGTGGTTGTACCACCATGTGGATAATCCATATTCTGAAGACCTCTTTGATGACAAAATGCAGTTGGGGTCAGAAGGCATGTTTAAAAGAATCAAGAGGCCAAAGAGGATGATTTTCTCTGCTCTGACGCCCAGGTTACTGATGCCATCAGAGGAGGAGAAGGATGGCGGTCAATCCGGCAAAAATCCCGGGCGGTCGGCAACGCCTTCAGTCCTCTTGCTGTGTAGCGCAGCTCCTGGATGCAGAAATTGTAGGGACGAACGGAAAAGCTCACCTGTGTTGGTATGTGATGACGGACATTGCGATCCAACGTGTCTTTTCAGCAGAATTTGCTTGGCGTGCGCTTCATCATGGCCGAGGAGGTAGTCGATGGGGTAGTGTCAGTACGGGTTCCGCCTCAAAAAGGAGTGGGGCGGGTATCAGAAGTCCGCTGATATGATTCCGCCAGCCACGGTCCAGCGCAAACCCTGCTCCACGTTTATCGGCGTCAAAAAAGGTCCAGGTCCTCTCAAGCCTGGGCCTTTCTTTAACCTAGCCTCTGATTCACAGCGATGTTCATATGCCGCCTTTGCAGGTAAACGCATAAGTAGAGGCAGAACCTTAGGTGGTTAACAACACCAACAGGTCTAGTAAAATGCAGCGAATGGCATGAGTTGAAATGGAGGCAACACTTGGCCAAAAAATGCCAGACGACGGGGCTTCAAACCACTGTCACACCCTCTGTCCTCGCCTCTCCTCACTCCGCCACCACCAAGCGTCTCCTCTGCTGCAATGTCTCTCAGAGTCATGATCAGGTCAAAAGGGGGCCTCCTTGGCCCTTCAGCCTCCACGTCGCCAAGAGTACCACCAGCCCACCAGAGAACCATCCTACCCCTTCTCCTTCCGCCAGTTGACGACCCCTGCACGACGTACAGTTGGCCAGTCTAGCAGCCAGCCTTCTGTCTTCGTTTGGGAGCAGATGAATAACTTTAACCAATACCATCAACAAAGCCAATAGCCCTGAAATGTCGGCAGTGCCAGGCTTTTGGCCTTGGAAATGTTCCGCCACAGTCATTGCTTGCCTGCCCCCAAATACTTGATGCCGAAGCAGGCATTTCTTTGCCAGAAAAAAAACCGTCCCTGCCATGCGCCAGCCACGTGTCATCTATGTGAAAAATTTCAGAGCGCGTTGTCTGCATCTGTGGCCGGAAAAGTTCCATGCTGACCTCGCATCATGGATAGTACGCCGGCCAAGGCGCTTTATTCTCTGTGACAGTCCCTGGGTGAGCTGGGTGGATGTCCCTGGGAGGTGTCGGGTGGCTCTCAGGCTCGGCGCACCGCTCTTCAAAAACAGCAGGATGGTTGCAGGGTTCTTTCCCCCAAGGTCCTCTGGGTGGCATCTCGTGCCCAGAGAATCCAGGACGTGTGAATATTATACTGTCTTGGAGGGACCGTTTCCACACACAGGTCGAGCTGTTGGACGGCTACCTCCGCAACGAGAAGGGGCGGTTGCGAGCGCTGGCTGGGTGCCAAGAACCTGGCAACACGCTGGAATTCCACCTCCACATGCTCCAGCGATTGTGGCAGCAGCGCAATGCAATTACGCAGTACGAAGTGACAAATGGCATGGACAAGCAGCGGTGCGGACCTCGGGGTGTTGAGCCACGAGAGTGGGAGGCAGGTGAAAGAGCTCTGCTCCATCTTGCCCAAGTTTTGAAGTAGCACCCAAAAATGGTCAGTGCGGACAATGCCCTTCGTCCAGCATGAGCATTGTGGTGATCTTAGTTCTGGAAATGATCGTTGGGGACACTCTGAATCAAACAGGTCCGCAGCGACGGAGGAGGAGACGGGACACAGATGCGACACGGAGCCTTTCTCTCGTCAAATAAAAAATATCACGAAGGCCGACAGTTTACACAATTTCATCGGTCTTCATTAGGCAGAGGGTTCGGAGTCATGAGCTAGTGCAAGGTGGCGCATCAACTCTCAGGGTTGCATCATCTCAGGCATGTCAGGGCTGTGTTGAAGGCTGTGCGGAGCAGCGGAGGAGGAGGAGGAGGTGGAAGTGTGGAGGTATATTCCTAGACCACGATGGTTACTGACGGTCCCTGCCTTGGAAAGAGGTTGGCGTGATTTGCAGGCGTGGAGGGGGAGAGGAAGATGTGGAAGATCAGTTTGCTAGTGACCCTAGACCAGAAGCTTGGGAAATCATAGGCTCCATCTTCACATGTGTGCTTGGAATGCTTACATTTCCTCCAACATGATTCCTCGCACATTAAGGCCATCAAAATGAACAACAGTTACTGGTGCCACCCTCCTGGATCCCCGGTACAACTAACAAATCAGCACTGTCCTTCCCCCACCCAAATCGAGAGTAAATGCAGGAAATGGGAGACTTGCTGATTGATCAACTGGTGACATCTGTTGCGTTCTGCTTCACTGTCCCCCAATGTCACGGTGGAAATCAACATCCAGCGACGTGACAGCAGTAGAGTGCAAGTAGGCGTAGCGGCTAGCAGAAGGCACGGTGGCAGAAGCTAATGGGTGACCTCTGGTAATCTTTATTTACCACCTCACCAACGCATGCAATTGCAGGGCTACACATCCAAACACACAGAGATCAGCTTAAGATCATGGTGCACGACTATCTGCGTCTCAACACCAATTGTTTTTTGTTTGTGTTCGGACCTATAGGACTTCTGGGTATCAATAATGGTACGAATGGCCCGTGCGCTCGTCACCGCCATAGAGGTGGTGGTCCTGCCAGCAGCAGCGCCATTTGCTGAGGGACCTTCAGCACAGTGGAGGGTCTTTACAGGAACAAAGCATCCGGATTTCCCACAGATATGTGGATTGTTTGACTTCAATCAAGATGAATCAGGCATGGATCTCTGATGATGTTGTGGCCCCAATTGCCGAGGTCCACCGTTTAGTTGCGGTCTACTTCACCATTACCCTCTTCAAACAGAAATGGTCCTCTTGAAAAATGGTTTTTTTTAATTTGATCATTTCTTTACTGCAAATTGTTTTATTCTCTTTCCAACAGTCATTTTGCTGGTTTTGCTGTGAGGAGACTGTGTAAAAGACAGGCAGGTTTCATGACAACACCGTATTCCATTTACTCTCTTATCTTAAGAAGTTTTCGCATTGTCATGGTTTTGTGGTCATGTTGCTGTGAGATACAGCTATAATTATGGTCCTTTGGAACTGAAATGTGGCTTTTTAGTGGCATTTTCTCCTCACAATTTTTATTAGTGGCTTGAGAAGTCATATTTATATTTTTTGGGGTCATGTAGCTGTGAGTACAGCCATATAATCATGGTCCTTTGAACAGAAATGTGGCTTTTTAAGTGGCATTTCTCCCTCACATTTTTTAATAGTGGCTTAGAAGTAATATTTATAATTTTTTTGGGGTCTGTAGCTGTGAGAAAAGCAATAATCTTGGTCCTTTGAACTGATTTGTGCGCCTTCTTAGTGGCATTTCTCCCTCCACAATTGTTAACAGTGGCTGAGAAGTCATTTTGATAATTTTTTGGTGGTCGGGTCTTGCTGCTTTGAATAGCAGCAATACTAAAGGTCCTATTATAAATAAAAATGTTGTTTCTAAACAGACATTTGTTCTTCACAATTGTCCAAAGTGGGCTCAAGGGTCATGCTTTTGAATTTTTTGGGGGGCATTTTGCTTTGAAATGGGAGCTATACTACAGGAAATTTTTATAAAAAATTTTTTTTTTCTTTAAAAAGGGCATTTGTTTTTCCCCAATTGTCAAGAGTGGGCCCCAAGGGTGATGGCCTGTCAGAAACCCGGGGAAAAAGGGGAGGACCTTTTAAAGGACACATATTGGGAAAAATTTACCTTTTTTTTTGCAAGATCTTTTAAAATAGCTAAACAATCCCTGTACTGAGAAACCCTTTTTTTTCAATTAAAAAAAAAAAGAAAAAAAGACATGGGGGATTCCATCCCATTTTAAAAAAGGTTTTTTAGAATTAAACTAATAATAAAAATTCATGTAAAAATAGCTGGTAAAAAAAATTTTCCCCTGAATTGTACAAAAGGGGGGTAAAGGGAAAAAATTTACCCCGATGTGGTTATTCAGAGGGCATGGAGTATGGAAACATGGCAGAAAAACAAAGGGACAATTTCCACCCGCCGGGTTTGGGGTTTTTTAAAAAAAAAAGAAAGCCCAAGGGAAAAAAGGGAGATGGGGGGAACAGGCGCCTTAAAACCCCCAGTAATTTTTCCCAAGGGGAACCAATTGGTCCGCACTCATAAGGTGGGGAAGAGCTACCCCGGAAAAGGGAAAAGTATATGGGCCAGTGAAACTAAAATTTGGGGGTTGAGGACCCTTTTTTTCCCCGGGACTTTTTAAATTTTTGGGGGTCATGCAGGTTTTGGGGCTCAACTGTGGCCCCAGGCCCGGGATAGTCCCCCTTCCCGGAACAAATAAAATGGTGGTTGAAAGAACCTTTTTTCCTTTTCCGGGCCCCTTTTTTAAAAGTGGGGGTTTATGCAGGTTTTTGGGGCTCTGCTGTGGCCCCGGACGTTTTAGTCGAAAGTCCAGTGAAAAAAATTTGGGGGGTTTAAAGAATCCTTTTTCCGGCACTTTTTAAAAAGTGGGGGTTTATTCAGGGTTTGGGGCTCAAAGGGTGGTTTGGGCCCCCCACAGGTTTTATTTTAATGCCAGGTTAAACTTAAATGGGGGTTTAAAATCCTTTTTTTTTCCCGGCCCCCTTTTTTTAAAAAAGGGGGGGCATGCCCGGGTTTTTGGGGGTCATGCTGTGGGCCCCCGGACAGGTATAGTCAAATGTCCAGTGAAACTAAAATGGGGGTTGAAAGACTCCCTTTTTGGTTTTTTTTTTTTTTTAAATTTTGGGGGGCATGCAGGTTTGGGGCTCATGCTGTGGCCCAGGACAGGTAAAGTCAAAGTCCAGAGAAACTAAAATGGGGGGTTTAAAGGGACTCCCTTTTTTGGACCCCTTTTTTAAATGTGGGGGTCAGCAGATTTGGGGCCATGCTGTGGCCCCGGGCAGGGGATGTCCCCTGCCAGTGAAAATTTAAAAAGGTGGTTTTAAAGACTCCTTTTTCCGCACTTTTTAAAAATTTTGGGGGCAAGCCGGTTTTTGGGGTCCCGCTGGGGCCCCGGACGGTAAAAGTCCCAATTTCCCTGAAACAAAAAAGGGGTTTAAAGAAATCCCTTTTTCCCGGGAATTTTAAAACTGGGGGCAAGCGGTTTTGGGGGTCATGGCATTCCCGGGGCGGGAATTAATGTCCAGTTCAAGTAAAAAAAGAATTTTTCAAATCAAAAAGCCTTCCCCGGCCCCTTTTTTAAATTTTTGGGGGAAGCAGGTTTAAGGGTCCCGGCTGTGGTACCAAAACAGGGGTAGTGAATTGGGTTTTGGATTTTTTTTCTGGGGGCTTTTTATAACAAATTGGTTTTTTCCTAAATGTAGGCCCCGTATCCATTTGGGGTTTTTGGAATTTTTAAATTTCCCCCCCTTATCCAGCCCTGTTTGGGGGGTTTTAAAAATGAAGGTGTTGTTGCTCCTCCCCTTGGGCTTTAATGGCATGCTCATAATCGCTGCTTTAAAAATCAACTACTTTCGATGATGGTCGACTATCGACCATCGAACCCATGTCGATGACCAAACCCAAACGCTCAACACTATTAATTAACCCTTGGGAAAAGAAAAGCGGGGTCCAGAAAAGACCCGAAGGGAAAATTTTGGCGTAAAATGGGGGGGAAAAAAAAACGCTGTTTTTTTCTTTAAAAAAACAAACCCACTAACAACATCTTAATTAACCCTTTTTTTTAGTAAATGCACCCAAAAAGACCCAAATGAACTTTTTGTTTTATTTATTTGGGGGGAAAAAAAACAACTTTATTTTTCCTCCAAAAAAGGGCCAATAACCCGGGCTTGAGAAATCCTTGAATATGGGGAAAATTCCCCACTGAAAAGAAAAAGGGGGGAAAATTTTTAAAAAAAATATTGGGGGGGAATTGGACCCACCCGGATTTAATGAGAAACCCCACAAACTAAAACAAAAGGATTTCGGAAGAGGACATCTTTGATAAAAGCAGTTTTCTTTCAGAATGGATAAGGCAGATTAAAACCGGGTGAGAACGACAGACTTCTGGTGGCTCCCCCCCCCCCCCCCAATCGCTGATAAACAATTTGTTTTAAGTGAGAGCTATGCAGCACAGCAGATGGACGCTTATTCAGGCACAACGAAGAACGTGAGGAAGACGTGCCGTCCTTATTTATAGTGGAAAACTCACAGAACCCCCGGCCCTCTGTTTTGGCTTCATATCTGCACATGCATTGAGGGGTTCCTTTTTTCCCCCCAGCTTCTCGGGCCCCCATGCACCCATTGCTTGCGCCAAATTTTTAGCAATAAAAAAAAACGCTTTGTTCCCGCAATCACCCCAAACTTCGACTTCGTGCAAACCGAATTTTTCCTGAAATTCTAAACGAATTTCCCTTCTTTTAATCATTCAAACCCCTCTCTATCATATAAAAAAAGCATATTCACACACATCAAGGCAAACAAAATGAACAGCATTTTTCCCAAGGCCACCCTCCTTTACCAGTTCCAAAATTAAAAGTGAGCAACTTTCCCTTCCACCCACACAAATGACATAAAAAGCAGGGAATTTTAGACAGGGCTCCCTTGACCAACTGGAAAACATTGCGTCTTCTTCACGTTCTAATTTCACTGTGGAACAACTTCAACAATTTGCCAGCAGTAGTATGGCAAGTAGCCATAGCAGCAGCAGCATTGGAAAATACATTGTTTGAAATAGTCAATTTCTTGTGAGAATTTTTATTCTGAGGGCCATAAGGCACTGGTGGTTTGGGTCATTCCCCCGGTAAAGGGCAGAGAAGTCATTTTCCCCTTCACAAAAAAGTGGTTCAAATAGATTTTTTTTCCGGGACTTTTTTTTCTGAGGTCCAAATTTGTGATTAGCGTTGCTTGGGGCCATCGACATCGGGGGATAGCGCCACATCGACCAAATAGTCGAAGTGACATCGATTAGACGTGACCATTAAACTAGGGACAAAACACCTTCATTCTTTAACCCAAAAAGGGGGGGGAAAAAGCTGGGAAATTAACATCCACAACATTTAAATGGATACGTGCTACATCTTTGCAAAACACTTAGGATAAAAGCCACAGAAAGAAAATCACACAACATTCACTACCCGGTCTTGTCCACAGCCTTAAACCTCATCACCCACAAATTAAAAGTCCCAAAAGGGGATATTTTTTTAAACCCATCATCTTACTTAAACGGAAATTAATATCCCCTGTCCTAAACGCAGAAATGACCCCAAACCTCATGCCCCCCCAGATTAAAAGTGCCGAAAAAGTAGTCTTTCAACCACCTTTTTAGTTTACTGGACATTGACAACCTTCCTGGCCACAGCATGACCCCCAAATCTGCATGACCCCCCCCTTTTAAAAAGTCCCGGAAAAAGGAGCTTTAAACCACCATTTATTTTCACGGGACATTGACTTACCTGCCCGGGGCCACAATGAAAAACCCCTGCATATAATTTAAAAAGTGGGCCGGAAAAAAAGGAGTCTTTGAACCACCTTTTAGTTTCACGGGACATTGCCCTATACCTGTCCTGGCCACAGCAGACCCCAAACCTCATGACCCCCAATTTAAAAAGGCCGGAAAAAGGATCTTTGAACCACCATTTTAGTTTCACTGAATGACTATACCTGTCCTGGGCCACAGCAGGCCCAAACCTGCATGACCCCCCTTTAAAAAGTGCCGAAAAGGAGTCTTTAACCAACCATTTAGTTAAACTGGCATTGACTATACCTGCCCCTGGCCCACAGCATGAGCCCCAAACTGCAGAACCCCCAAATTTAAAAAGTGCCGGGAAAAAGGAGTCCTTTCAACCACCTTTTTTAGTTTCACTGGACTTTGACTATACAGTCCTGGGCCACAGCAGAGCCCCAAAACCCTGCGACCCCCACATTTAAAAAGTGCCGGAAAAGGAGTCTTTCAACCCCATTTTTTTTTCACGGGGCTTTGACAACCTGTCCGGGGCCACAGCATACCCCCAAACTCAGACCCCCCACTTTTAAAAAGTGCCGGAAAAAGGATTTTTCAACCCCATTTTATTTTCACGGACATTGACTATACCTGTCCGGGGCCCACACATACCCCAAAACCTGCATGACCCCCACATTTAAAAAGTCCCGGGAAAAAGGTTTCTTTCAACCACCTTTTTAGTTTCACTATATTGCTACCCCGTCCGGGGGCCACAGCATACCCCCCAAACCTGCATGCCCCCCACATTAAAAGTCCGAAAAAAGTCTTTCAACCACCTTTTTGTTTCACTGAATTTTGCTTCCTTCCTGGGCCACACATACCCCCAAACCTCATACCCCCCATTTAAAAAGTGCCGAAAAAGGAGTCTTTCAACCACCATTTTAGTTTCACGGACATTGACTATACCTGCCGGGCCCAGCATGAGCCCCAAACCTGCATGCCCCCCACTTTAAAAAAAGGCCGGAAAAAGGAGTCTTTAAACCCACCATTTTATTTCACGGACATTGACTTACCCCCCCGGGGCCCAGCAGACCCCAAAACCCGCATGACCCCCACATTTAAAAAGGCCCCGGGAAAAAGGGTCTTTCAACCACCATTTTAGTTCACGGGACATTGATATACCTGTCCGGGGGCCACAGCAGACCCCAAACATGCAGACCCCCACTTTTTAAAAATTCCGGAAAAAGGAGTCTTTCAACCACCTTTTTAGTTTCACTGGACAGACATACATTTCCCGGGGCACAAAATGAGCCCCAACCTGCATGACTCCCACTTTTAAAAAAATCCGGAAAAAGGATTTTGAACCCCTTTTTTAGTTTCACTGGACATTGACTATCCCTTTTCCGGGGGCCACAGCATGACCCCAAACCTGCATGACCCCCACATTTTAAAAAGGAGGGAAAAGGATCTTTCAGCCACCATTTTATTTTTCACTGGACTAAGTCCCTGTCCTGGTAGCGCTTGCCCCTCCTATTAGTGCGGACCAATGAGCTTCACTGGAAATACGGGTGGTTAAGGCTCCTTTTCCACCCAGGTGCCCTTTTTTTTGGCATTCTTTTTCTCATTTTCCCTAACTCTGGAGGAAATTTCTCTGACTTTTCCTTCCGGCTCCTACTCCATGTCCTCTAATAACCACCTGGTCAAGTTTTCCTTTCCTCCCTTGACAATTCGAGGAATTTTTTTAACAGTTTTTTTGTACACAAGATTTTTAGTGTTTAATTCTAGAAAACCATTTTTTTAAAAAAGGGTAAATCCCACCAGTCCTTTTTCTTCCTTTTTTTGATTTTATTAAAGGGGTTGTTTAAAATAGGGGTTGATAGCTATTTTTTAAAATCTTGAAAAACAAGTCTTTTGCAAATGTGTCCATTAACAGTGTCCTACCTATTCCCTTTTTTGACGCACCATCACCCTTTAGCCACTCTTGACAATTGTGAAGAACAAATGTCGTTAGAAAACAACATTTTTTATAAATAGGACCTGTAGTATTGGCATTTCAAAGAGCAGACCCCAAAAAATTATAAAAAACTTTCTCACCCTGTTAAAAATTGTGAGGGGGAAATGCCACTTAGAAGCCAAAAAAATTTTGTTCCAAAGGACCATGATTATTGCTGTATCCACACTACATGACCCAAAAAATTAAAAAAACTACGTTGCTCTGCACAATAAAATATAGTGAAAAACACAAGCATAGGGGCACCTGAAAAGGCAATAATCATCTAAAACAAACATCAGGGGCCTAAAAGACTAAATAAAACCCAACTATAAAAGGGAAAATTGGAAATGCATTACGCTAAAAAAATATGAAAAAAACCCGGACTCTTATTTACAGTAAATTTTATCAAAGATTTTATTAAGCTCCCTCCCAAAAAGTCAAGGGGAACCCAGAGCAGGGGATCCCTACACAAATATGTTACCTCACAGGCGTCAATACAGAACTGCAGCTTCAGGGGATGGGAGGAAAATAGCAATTTGAATTATCCTGCATGTTTAAAAAGAGCACTGTGGCAGCAAACCCAAAAAGATCGCCAATCTCAAAAAACTACAAAACA
>JAODAL010052542.1:0-25898 GCA_025379985.1 Phyllomedusa bahiana
AAAAAAATAGCTGTTAAACAATTCCCTGAATTATACAAGGGAGGTAGAGGAAAACTTGACCAATGTGGGTTTAAATTCAGAGGACCTGGAGTATGGAGCACGGACCAAGAACAAAGTACAGAGACCATTTCCTCCAGCACATTGAGTAAAAATTAAAAAAAAAATGCCAAAAAAAAAAGGGCACTGTAACTTCCCCCCCCCCCGGGGTAAAGCTGGGGAAAACAGGCCCGGTAAAGTCAATGTCCCATGAAACTAAAATGGGGGTTTGAAAGACTCCTTTTTTCCAGCATTTTTTAAAATTTCGGGGGGGTCAGACGGGTTTTTAATGGCCTTCCCCTGCGGTCCAGGACAGGTATATCAATGTCCGGGTTCAACTAAAATGGGGTTAAAAAGACCCTTTTTTTCCCGGCATTTTTTAAATTTCGGGGGGCCCAACAGGTAAAATGGTCTTATTTTGCGGCCCCAGGACAGTTCTAGCCCCAATGTCCAGTGAAACTAAAATGGTGGTTGAAAGACCCCTTTTTTCCGGCTTTTTTTTAAAAATCTGTGGGTCATGCGGTTTTGGGGGCCATGCTGAAAGCCCTGGACAGGTATATTTTTAATGTCCATTAAACAAAAATTTGGGGGTTAAAAAAACTATTTTTTCCCCGGCATTTTTTAAATCTGGGGGTTTAAAGACGGGTTTTAAAAGGGTCATGCTGCGGCCAGGACAGGGGTTTGTCAATGTCCTTTTTAAAACTAAAATGGTGGTTAAAAAGACCCCTTTTTTCCCGGCACTTTTTAATTTTGGGGGTCAGACAGGTTTTAAGGGTCATACTGGGGCCCAGGACGGGGAAAAGCATTTTTGTCCGGTTTCAACAAAAATGGTGGTTGAAAGACCCCTTTTTTTTTTCCCCCGGCATTTTTTTAATCTGGGGGTCAGACATTTTAAAAATGTCATACGGGCGGCCAGGACTGCATAGTCAATGTCCAGTTTCAAAACTAAAATGGGGGTTGAAAGACCCCTTTTTTTTCCGGCATTTTTTAATCTGGGGGTCAGACAGGTTTAATGGGTCAACTGGGGCCCCAAAGGAAAAGGGACAGTATATTCCATTCAAGTAAAATAAATTTGGTTTAAAAAATAATCCTCCCCCTTCTGGCATTTTTTAAAATTTGGGTGGGGGGATGCGGGTTTTAAAGGGGTTCATCTGTGGTACAAGACAGGGATAGTGAATGGTTGGACTTTTTTTTCCCCTGGGGGCTTTTAACCCCTAAGGTTGTCCCCAAGAATGTAGCAGGTATCCACTTGACTTTTTGGGGCTGTTAATTTTCCAGTTTCCCCGCCCTGTTTGGGTGTAAGAATGAAGGTGTTTTTCCCTCTCCCAAAGACTTTAATGGCCCCACCCGGTAGTTTGGGAGCGATTGCGTTGGCTATCGGGGAATCGATCGAAGCGAAAAGTCGGCCCGCTATCGAAAAGGGTTTTTTTCCATATTTAGAAACTTTAAAGGGCCGATGACCTTTAAAGCCCTATGGGAGAGCAACAACACCTTCATTATTACCCCCAAAACAAGGCTGGAGAAGCGGGAAATTTTAACACCACAACAGTAAAAATAGATACTTTGCTACATCTTAGGCAACACACTTATTTTTATAAAAGCCCACAAAAAAACAAGTCCAGACCTTTTTACAATCCCCCCCCTTGACCACGGGCCTGACCCAAAAAACCTGCATCACCCACAAATTAAAAAGTGCCAGAAGGATTATGTTTTTAAACCCATCATGTTATTTAAAACTGGACATTGAATATCCCTGCCCCTGGGAACGCAGCATGGGGCCCCAAAACCTCCCTGACCCCCACTTTTAAAAAAATTTGCCGGAAAAAGGGGGTCTTCAACCACCTTTTATTTAAAAAACTGGACATTACTATACCTGTCCTGGGCCACAGCATGCCCCCCCCCCTTTTTTAAAAAAGTCCGGGGAAAAAAGGACTTTCAACCACCTTTTTAGTTTTCCACTGGACTTTTCCCTATCCCTTCCGGGGCCCACAGCATCCCCCCAAAAACCTTTTACCCCCACTTTTAAAAAAAAAGGGGCCGGAAAAAGGAGATTTTTCAATCCCCCAAATTTTAGTTAAACCCTGGACATTACTATACCTTCCTGGCAACAGAAATGGGGCCCCAAACCTGCATCCCCCCACTTTTTAAAAAGGGGTCGGAAAAAGGAGTCTTTCAACCACCTTTTTAGTTTAAACTGGCCCATTGAATATACCTGTCCTGGCCAAACAGAAATGACCCAGGGCTGGAGTTCCCATTTGGGGGGGTTTGAAAGCCCAGGTTGGCGTCCGTCATCTATTAAAAAAAGGGCGGGTTAAAATGCCCGATGACCCCACCCAACAAAAAACTGTGGGTGCTGAAGAAAGAGTCGGAAGCGGAAGGTGAGAACTCCAGCCTTCCTTTTTAAAACAGCCCAAAAACCTGGTACGCTTGCCCCTTCCGTATGGGGTGTGGCCCAAATTGAGCTTCCCCTTGGAAAACTGGGGGTTTAAACCGCTCCTGTTACACCCAGGTGCCCTTTATCTTGGCATTTTTTTTCCCCTCTTTTTACTCAACGGGTAAGAAAATGGTCTCTGTACTTTTTCTTTTCCCGGGTCCCTCCAACCCCTGTCCTCTGAAAAAAACCAACATCTGGCCCAATTTTTCCCCCCTGTACCCCCCCTTGTACAATTCAGGGGAAATTTTTTTTTTAACAGCTTTTTTGGCACATGAAATTTTTTTAAAGTATTTTAATTTTCCAAAAAAAAAACACATTTTTAAAAATGATGGAATCCCCCCAATGTCTTTGTTTTTTCTTTTTTCTTTTGAAAAAAATTGGGTTGTCTCAATACAGGGATTGAAAACTATGTTAAAGATTTTTCAAAAAACAAGCATTTTGCAAAAATGGTGCATTAACAGTGTCCTACCTATTCCTGTTTTGCCCAAGAAACCATCACCCTTGAGCCCCCTCTTGACAATTGTGAAGAAAAAATTTCTTTTTTAGAAACAACTTTTTTTAAAAATAGGACCTGTAGTATAGCTCATGTCACAAAAAAATCCCCCCCAAAAAAAAAAAACATGACCCTTTTAAAAAGGCCACGGGGGTCAATTTTTGAAGAACAAATGTCTTTTAAAAAACAAAATTTTTTAGAAAAAGGACCTGTAGTATAGCTGCATGTCACAGCAAAATGCCCCCAAAAAATTAAAAAGATGACCCTTAGCCACTTTGGTCAATTATGAAAACACATGTCTTTTTAAAACAACTTTTTTTTTAATAATGGGCCCCTGTGGGTATTGCTGCTTTTTTAAAAAGGGCAGCTGCCCCAAAAAAAAAAAAAATGACTTTTTTCCAAAAGCCACTTTTAAAAATTTTTGGGGGAAAGAAATCCCCATTTAAAAACCCAATTTCTGCCCAAAAGGGGACCAGATTATTGCGGGATTCACGGGCTACATGCCCCCAAAAAAATTTTATAATTGTTTTTCTCACCCAAACTTTTAAAAAATTGGGGAGGGAGAAAGCCACTTAAACCAAAAATTTTCTGTTCCAAAGGACCATAATTATAGCTGAACTCACAGAAACCCCGGGACCCCCAAAAATTTTAAATTTTTGACTTTCCCCAAGCCACTATTTTTAAAAATGGAGGGAGAAATCCCCCACATAAAAAGTCACTTTTTCCTTTTTCCCAAAGGCCCCAAAAATTATTCTGTATTTCACAGCAAAAATAAAACCTAAAAAAACCATTGAAAAGCAAAACTTCCTTAAGATAAAGTGAGAAAAAGGGAAATACGGTGTTTCATGAAACCTTGCTGTTTTTTTTAACAGCCCTCCTCACACCAATATCAGCAAGATGAACGGGTTTGGGAAAAAGAAAAAAAAATTGCAGTAAAAAATTTTAATCATTTTAAAAAAAAAATTTTTCAAGAAAAAACCTTTTTCTGTTTGAAAAAAATTTGTGAAGTAAGGGGCCAACTTTTTCGGTGACCTCGGCAATTGGGGCCACAAAAATCATCGAGATCCATGCCTGATTCATTTTGATGAAATTAAAAACAAACCCAATATCTGTGGAAACCCGGGAAAGCTTTTGTCTGTAATGCCTCCTCCACGGGGGCTAAAAGTCCGCCAGATAAAACGCTGGCTGTTTGGGCGGGGACAAAAAAACCTCTAGGGCGTGACGGCCACTGGGGCCATTCGTCCCATTTTGGAAAACCCAAAGAAGTCTATTGGGTCCGGAACAAAAATGCAAAAAAACGGTGTTGAAACGCAGAAGTCTGCACCAAAATCTTAAGCTGATCTCTGTTTTTGGGATGTGTGCCCTGCTTTGGGCTTCGTTGGGGGTTTAAAACAAAGATTGCCAAGGGTCACCCTTGGGTTTTTCTGCCCCCCCTTGCCGCTGCGGGCCCTACGCCAACTTTGGCACCACTGCTGTCCCCGTCGCTGATTTTGTTTCCACCGGACTTTTTGGGGGAAAAGGGAAAAAGGCAACGCAACGTTTGTCCCCAAATTGATCAATCACAAGGTCCCCTTTTTTCCCCTGCTTTTTTAACTCTCTTTTTTTGGGTGGGTGGGGGGAAAGTGTTTATTTTTTTTTTGTCCCGGGGGGATCCAGGAGGTGGCCACCCAGTAACTGTTGTTCATTTTGATGGCCTTAAATGCGGGGATCAGTTGGAGGAAATGGACTTTAAAGAAATTTAAATGTGAGTGGAGGGAAGCCTTGATTTCCCCCAACCTCTGGGCCCGGGGCACTAGCAAACTGATCTTCCTCATTTTCCCTTTCCCCGCCAACCTTTTTTTCCAAGGCGGGGATTTCGGAAAAATGGGTGTCTGGGAATACCTCCTCCCCCTCCTTTGCCTCCGGCACAGTTTCAACCGGGCCCTGACTTGCCTGAATGTCCCCCGAGAGCTATGCGCCACCTTGCACTAGCTCGGGCCCCCCCGAACCACTCCCTAATAAAGACCGATGAAATTGTGAAACTGTCCCCCCCCCCGGGGCCCCCGTTTTTGACGGAAGAAAGGCTCCCCTGTCCGCATCTGTGTCCGTCTCCCTCCCCCCCGCGCTGGCGGGACCGTTTTTTCAAAAGTGGGCCCCAAAGATCGTTCCAGAACTAAGATTTACCACAATGCCCCATGCGACAAGGGGATTTTTCCCACTGAAACCCTTTGGTTTGGCTTCTTCAAAAAAGGCAAGGATGGTGGGAGAGCTCTTTCACCTGCCTCCCCCTCCTTTGGTGTTCCCAAAACCCCCAGGGCCCCTAACCCCTGCTTTTTCAGGGGCCCTGTGTCCCCTTCCCAAATGCGTAATGGCAAAGCGCGGGGTGCCACAAACGCTGGAGCAAGTGGGGGGTGGAAATTTTCCCGCGTGTTGCCCCGCCAAAAATGGGGAAAAGGTTGACGGGGGGGGCCGAACTGACGTTTCCCAAAACCCCCAGGGGGGCAAAGCAAAAGGGGCGAAAAGGCGGGAAATGCGAAATTTAGACCTCGAACCTTTTTCAGCAGGCAAGGGCCAGACCCGGGGAACTCTTTAAAAAAATTTTTGGAGACAAGGGTTTATGACAAGTGCCAGGCAAGGGTGTCCACCACCTACCGTTTTAAGGGGGGCCCGCAGATTTCGCCCCTTATTTGCACACCACCTTCCCGGCACAAGGTTCTTGTCACCCAGCCCCCGCTCGGTTTTCCCTTCTTAGACCCTCCACAGGGTCCTTACCTGGGGGGTGGACGGTCCCCCCAAAGGGAGATTTAAATTTTAACACGGCCCGGTTTTCCTGGGCCGGATGCCACCAAGGGGCCTTGGGGGAAAAGCCCTAAAACCATCCCTGGCCCCCCGGGGGTTTTAAAATCGTGCGCCGAGCCCGGGGAGCCAAACCTCCCCCCCCAGGGGAAAAATCCACCCCCTCACCCCCCCTGAAACTGGCACAGAGGGTATAAACGGGCCTTTTTGGCCGTGCTTACTATTTCCCTGTGTTTGGTGGTTTAGATGGGCTTTTTCCCCCCGGGCACAATCAGACAACGCGCTTAAATTTTAGATGACACGGGCTGGCCAGGGCAGGGGCGGGTTTTTTTTTTTTCTGCAAAGAATGCCCCGCTCGGCATCTGGATTGGGGGGCATCGAGGGCCATGACCCTGGCGGAACCCATCTGTGTCCACAAGGACGGAAAGGCAAAAATTTCCAAGGGGCCCAAAAACCTGGCAAAGCGAAAATTCAGGCATTTGGCTTTGGATGGTTTGGGTTTTAAAATGTTTTCTTTTTTTCTTTCCCCAAACCTTTAAGACAGAAAAAATGGCTGCTAGCTTCCGCTTTACGGGTGCAGGTTTGTCAAAAAAGGCGGAAGGAGAAGGGTAGGATGGGTCCCTGGTGGGGGCTGGGGGAATTCCCCGGGCGACGGTGGAGGGTGAAGCGGGGGCCCGATCCCTGATATGACTCTGAGAACATTGGGGACGGGGGAACCTTTGGTTTTGGTGGGAGGAAAAAAAGGGGGGAGACAAAGGGGGTGACAGTGGTTGGAGGGGCCGGCGCGGGCTGGCCTTTTTTTTTGGCCCAAATGTTTTTCCCCCCATTTCAACTCATGCATTCGCTGCATGTGACTAAAACTGTTGGTGGGGTTAACTACTTTTGGTTTTTTTTGCCTCTAAATTATTCGTTTTACCCGGGAAAGGCGGCATAAAGACAAAACGCTGGGTGAAACCCAAAGGGTTGCTCAAAGAAGGGGCCCCGGTTTGAGAGGTCCCGGGGCCTTTTTGACGGCATAAGCGAGGAGCGGGGTTTGCGCTGACCCCTGGCTGGGGGAAACAAAATCAAGGGGCTTCTGCGGGCCCCCCCTCCCCCCCTTTTTTGTGCGGGACCCGTAAATTTACACTACCCCCCCATCGTCTTTTCCCCCTCGTCCACTGATGTGGCCCCTCGCAACAAATTCTGCGGAAAAGGGCCAGGATGGATCCCGCAATTCGTCCCTCCCCTTTCCCCTCAATTTTTTTTTTTTTTTTATTTTTAAAACAAGGGTTTTTTACCCTTTTTTGGGCCCTCCTGGGCTTTCTGCATCCAAAGCTGCGGGCTAAACAAGCAAGGGGGCACTGCAAGGCTTTTCCCCACCGCCCGGGGGTTTTTTCCCATTGACCCCCCGGGTTTCCTTCACCTCCTCTGATGGGAAACAGTAAACTGGGCCCTCAGAAACAGACCCCAAATTTACCTCTTGATCTTTTTAAAACATGCCTTCTTTACCCCAAAACCCCCATTTTGTCATCAAAAAGGTTTTTCAGAAAATTTGGAAAATTTTACACAAGGGGGTTTGGGGAAAACAGATTTAAATTTGGGCTGCTTCATGTTGGGACCGGAAAGCTGATGATGCTGATTTAAAACATTTGTGGCCGTGACTGGGGAGGGCGAGAGGTAAGACGCCCAGATCAGGGTTTCATTAACCACGGAAGGGCAAATTTTGGGGACGATGTTCGTTAACTTAGATTCACAGGGGCCCCGACCCCAAACGAAAGACAGGCCGACTGTCCCCGCAAAAGAAAGGGTCCGCTTGGGGATGCGTGTTTTTCCGGGGCCCGCACTTTTAAGGGGCCCCCCTTTCTCATTTGTACCTCTACCTCCCGTGCAACCCCCCCTTTTTCTCGCTTAACCCCCGCATTTTCCCCTCCATGTTCAGAAAAATAAAAATTTGAGAAGGTATTGGGAAAAATTTTTGGAAAATCTCTTATTAAAGACGGCAAATTTACACTTTCTCAATCCCCCCCCTAATCAAAACAAAAATTTCTGGATTCCCAAAGTAACTGGCAAGGGGGGGTTTTATCCCTCTTCTGGACTGGGCAAAAGTCCAAAAAAACCATATCCCGTTTTTGTTTTTTGGGATAATAAACGGTATTTTTTGCACCCCTTTTAAAATTCCCCCTTTTTGAATATAGAATTGCTGTTTTTAAAAAATTTTTTAATGTGCGTCAATGGGAAAAGTGCGGGTGTGCAAAATTTAAAAAAAAACGTTTAAAAAGGTTTTTTTTTGGAAAATAAAAAAACGGTAATTTTTTTTTCACCTATCAATTCACCTGTTTGGGGAAAATAGAATTGCCTGTTTTTTAAAAAAATTTACCCTAGTGTCTTTCTCAATGAACGTGCTGGGTGGCCCCAAAAGTCAAAAAACACGTAACCTTTTTTATTTTTTGAAAATAATAAACGGGTAATTTTTTTTTTCACCTATCAATTCACCGTGGTGAAAAAATAGGAAAATTGGGGGGTAAATTTTTAAAAATTTACTTTTGAAACGGGGTCAAAAGAAAAAAGTGCCCCGGGTGCGCCCAAAAATCAAAAAAAAACGTTCCCGTTAAATTTTTTTATAAAAATAAAAGGTAATTTTTTTGCACCCTTTCAATTCACCTGTTGGGGAATAAAGAATTCCTTAATTTTTTAAATTTACTAATGCTGCTCAAAAGAACAGTGCTGGGGGCAAAAAGTCCAAAAAAAACGTAAATGTTTTTGTTTTGATATAATTTAAAAGGGTATTTTTTTGGGACCTTTCAAAAAATTTTAACCCCCGTGGAATAAAGAATTGCGTTTTAAAAAAAATTTTCGTAAGGGGGCTTTGGGGTCAAAGAAAAGTTGGCCCGGGTTGGGGCCCCAAAAATCCCAAAAAACAAAATTTAAATGTTATGTTTTGATATAAAAAAACGTTTTTTTTTGCACCTTTCAAATTTACCTTTTGGGGGGTTTAATAAAAAAGAATTTTTCTGGGGGTTTTAAAAATTTACGTAGATGCTGCGCAATGAACAGGCTGGGTTTCGCAAAAGGGAAAAAAACCCCGTAACTTTATTTTTTTGGGTATAAAAAACCGGGATTTTTTTCACCTTTCAAATTTACCTTTTGGGGAAAATAAATTGCTTTTTTTTAAGATTTACGAGATGCTTTCGTCAATGAACATTTCTGGGGGGGGCAAAAATTTAAAAAAACCCCGAAACTTTTTTTTTTTGATATAATAAACCCGGGGGATTTTTTTTGCACCCTTTCAATTCCCCCCCTATGGTAATATAGAATTGGGTATTTTAAGATTTACCTTTGATGCTGCATCAATGAACAGTGCTGGGTGCGCAAAAATCAAAAAACCCCTAACTGTTTTTGTTTTTAAAAAAAAAACCCGGGAATTTTTTTTTACCTTTCCCAATTTACCTGTGGGGGAATATAGAATTGCTGTTTTAAAAAATTTTCCTAGAAAGCTGCATCAATTAAAATGCTTGCGCAAAAGTCAAAAAAAAAAAAGTAACTGTTATTTTTTTTAAAAATAATAAAACTTTTTTTTTGCACCTTTCAAAATTTACCTGTGGTGAATAAAAATTGGCTGTTTTAAAAATTTTTCTTTGATGCAGTGTCAATGAAAAATGCTGGGGCGCAAAAAAATTCCCAAAAAAAACTTAAAAATGTTATGTTTTGAAAAATAAACGGTTTTTTTTTTTTGGCCAAACCCTTTTAATTCACCTGTGGTGAAATAGAATTGCTGGGGTTTTAAATTTACGGAATGCGGGGGGGGGGCGTTTAAGAAAAGTGGGGGTGTGTGCGCAAAAGTTAAAAAAAAAACCCCTAACGCTATGTTTTTATATAATAAACGGGAATTTTTTTTTTTTCACCTTTTCAATTCAAACCCGTGGTTTAATATTTGAATTGCTGGTTTTTAAAATTTACGAATGCTGCCAATTTAACAGTGCTGGGTCCAAAAGTCAAAAAAAAAAAGTAACGTGATGTTTTTTGTACCAAAAACAAAAGGTTTTTTTTTTTGGCAACCAAAACCCCCCCTTTCGAAAACAAGATTCTGGTTTTAATTTTAATTTTCAAAAGGGGGGATATATCAAAAGTCACCCTGTAAAATTTGGGGAAAATTGAACACCTATCGAAATGTATAAATGATTAAAAAAAGTGGAGTTTTTCAGCTAACAAAAGACCTGCATTTTTGTTTGAAATTTGTTTATCCAATATGTTCAGGCCCCCAATATCCGGAAATATTTCAATACAAACTTTTAATAATAAAGATATTCCAACAATCTACAAATTGGTAATTTATCCAGGTTCTTTATAGATAGAGCTTGTTTCGCCCCGGGGGCCCCCCCCCCCCCTCCCACCCCCTAAATTTTACAGCGGTAGATGTGTTTTAAAAAAATTTCCAAAATAACTACAAAAAATTTTTTCAAATCTCTAATCTAAATAAATTGGGAAGATCACAGCTAATATAGAGGTTTCTCTGGCGAAAAACTAATTTTGCTGAGCTTTTGGCCACAGGGAAGCGCAGGTCCCATCCCTATGGACGCTGAGAGACCTGAGGCTGAAACAAGGGAAAAAGCTGTTTATTGATTTTTCCAGCCCAAACGCAACCTAACATCCCATCATGACGCGCACCACTCTCACCCTGCCTATTTGTAATTTATTTGCTGGGCCCCAAATTACAGGAAGCGGCGAAAAAGCGCGATCTTAATAGTGTCACAATTTTAAAACCTTAATTTTTCCCTGATTTTGGTTCGATCACCATAAAAAAACCTTGCCGTTTCAAAATTTTTCATAAAAATCGCTAAACTTTAATTTCAAGTTTTTTTTTTCTTGTGTTCCCTAAAATAACGCCGTTTTAAACACCTACAAAGCTGGGAATTTTTGGCAGCACATTTCCCTTTTTCGCATTTACACCCAAGGGTTAAATAAGTATTTTTTTCAGTTGTACTTTGGGAAAAGAAACGTTCTTTTTCACCGCCAAAGAAAGAAATTTTGCCTGTAGCATAATCATAACCGAAGGTTAATTACAAGTTTTTTCTGTTGTTTGGTTCGTAAAAGCCGCCGTTTTAACACGCTACAAGCTGGTAATGTTGGCACAACATTTCTTTGCGCAATTTACACCCATGGGTCAACTAAGTATTATTCTGCAGTTGACTTATAAAAGAAACGTTGTTTTTCAACCTCGCCAAAGAAGAAATATTTGGCCTGATCATAATTCATAACCAAAGGTTAATTGACAAGTTTTTCTGTTTGTTGGTTCCATAAAAATACACAGCCATTGGTAACAAAAACGCTACAAAATCTGGTATTGTTTGCAGCACATTTCTTTTGGGCAATTTACACCCATGGGTCAACTAAGTATTTTTCTGCAGTTGTACTTAGTAAAAGAAACATTGTTTTTCACCGCCCAAGAAGAAATTCTGTAGCAGAATTCATATCCGAAGGTGAATTAAGCCTGTTTGTGCTTTTATATTCAGTAAAATACAGTGTTTTTAAACGACACATACAAGTACATTTTTCCTGGCCATTTGTGGAGCGCAATTTATATCCAAGGGTTAACCCAAGCATTGTTACTGTGTCATTTGGAGTCAAAATACAGGGTGTGTATTTATCAAATACAGATATCTTCATCAAACAGAGTCTGTACATTTTAGAACAACAGTAATGTCAGACAGAGAGGTGGCAGCTCTTTCTAACCTGCGATTGGCAGTGGCACAAATCATCCTGAAGCAAGGCCCAGGGTCCGCAGCACAGCATGGGGACGTCGCAGCAGGGAATCTCTCGTGAGGGCCAGAAACTAAACCGATTTCATCTAGCGGCATTGTGTTGATCAGCAACCAAAGGGTTCTTGATTGGTACCTAGGTCATCCACTTCCTCCCCAGATGAAATCTGAAAACCCCAGCCAAGAGTCCAGTGGGAACGTCCAGACACAACCCTAAGTTGCATGCCCTGGGAGCGGGACAGCGACCCCTCACCTGTCCTCAACCCGACTCTGTCCTCATCTGTTTCCCCTCAGGCCAGATATCTACTATGTGGTCTGGGCTCAGCGCCACTGTACAGCAGGATGAACAATTTGAGGAGGGCATCAGCAGCTACTTGGCAGCGAAGAAATGGGGCCAATATCCCCCGCTTCTTGCAAAGTTAAACGGCGGGCAAAGTATAAATGTTGAGAGTGGCAGGTCGGTCATGTTGTAGGGTTCAGCCTCTGCATACCAAGACCGGTGATGAGGACAGCAGTAACGATGAAACACAAATAGATGATGATGTAGCCGACCACACTTGGGAGCCGGTTGAATCAAGGGCTTCATCATCGTCAGGAGAAGAGGGCGTCAGCTTGCGTAGGAAACCCGCTTCGCAGGTCCAAGAAAGTAGCGGCACAGGGGTTCAGCGAGGCAGCGGCGGCAGTAGTTACTCAGCGGTGTGGTGTGTAAAATCAGCTACTAGACGGTGTGGCAGTTCTTTGCAAAGACACCGGTGGAGTCCAATATGGGTATATGTAGAATCTGAGGGAACAAAGTGTAGCGTGGCGAGTGAGCTAACATGGGGACCACGGCCCTGCGTCAACACATGCAGCGTCACCATCCGATGGCCTGGGAGAAACGTGGCTCAGATGTGGTTGTCCATCCTGCTGCCTGCCGCAACAGCATCAGCAGGGCCCAGTGGCACGCATGCCATTGCAGCCAGTCAAGGCTCCACCACCTCTGCAGAAGGGAGCTGTTTCTCTTTGACATTATCTCCCGGTACAGATGCTCCTGCTTCTTGCTACTCATGGCGCCAGCAGTCGTTCAACGAGGCGATTGCAAAGAGACAACAGTATGCGTCCAACCATCCTAAGGTGCAGAAGCTGACTGTGCTCCTGTCCAAGTTGTTGGTACTGCAGTCCCTCCCTTTCCAAATGGTGGACTCTGCACCGTTCAGAGAACTAATGGCTTGTGCCGAGCTGAGATGGAGAGTTCCAAGCCGTAGTTTTTTATCCAAAAAGGCAGTACCAGCACTTCATAAATATGTAGAACAGAAGGTGGGCCAGTCCTTGAGCTTATCGGTTTGTTCCAAGGTGCACGGCATCTGGAGCTGTAACTACGGTCAGGGCCAGTACATGTCCTTTATGGCCCACTGGGTGAATGTGCTTCCTGCCCAGGCACACCAACGACTTGGACAGGAGACTCCGCTGTCCCCTTCACGTTGTCAAACTGCGGCTCCTGCGCCAATGTCCACCTCCTCCACCACCGCCATCATCTCAGCTTCCACAAGTACTGCTCCATCATATCACATGTGTAGGGCACAGCGGTATTACGCAGTTCTACACCTAGCTTGCCTGGGCGAACGAAGTCACAGAGGAGGAACTGCTCTGCGTCATGCAGCAAGAAATCAATGTGTGGCTTTCTCCGCGCCAACTGCAAATCGGAACCATGGTGACGGACAATGGGAGGAACATGGTGTCCACACTGCACCGAGGAGGGATGGTCTATGCGCCCTGCATGGCGCATGTCTTCAATCTGGTTGTGAAAAGGTTCCTGAAGTCTTCTACCGATCTTCAGAAGATTCTAAAAATGGCCAGGAAACTGTGCATGCATTTCATCCATTCCTACAAAGCCAGGAACACCATCCTCGAGTTGCAGAACGGCCTCCCCAACACACTCTGATATGCGATGTTTCCATCCGTTGGAATTCCAGCCTGCACATGTTGGACCGACTGTATGAACAGAGAAAGGCCATTAACGATTTTTTGATGATCCAGGCAGACAGGAGTGCTCCCCTGTGTAACTTTGATGTCAGCCAGTGGCAGCTCATGCTTGACACCTGCCGTTTGTTGAGGCCATTCGACAAGGCCACGTTATTTGTCAGTCGCCAGGACTACAGGATGAATAACGTCATTCCACCGCTTCATGTCCTGGAACAGATGCTGAAAAATCTGTCTGGGCAGGCGACTAGAGACATGGCGACTACATCTCGCGGCTACATGAGTCCGCTGGGGACTGAGCTGGAGGAGGAGGAGGAGGAGGACATTAGAGCAGAAGCATTGTCTGGTGAAATGAGTGGATTTTCTACCCAGGTGACAAGAGAGGAGAAGCAGGAGCAGCTGGAGGAGGCAGATGAGATGAGGAAGACGAGGCAGATGACCCGCAAGCACCGTGGCAGTATACAGTGGGGATGGAGGCAGGGAGCCCCTCGGAGTCACTTGTGCAGATGGCGCGCAGCATGCTGATTTGCCTAGCTAGTGACAGCTGAATAGTCACCATCTGGCAGAGGGATGACTTCTGGCTCTCCACCCTATTGGACCCTCGCTACCGGTCCAAAATGGGAGCCTTTTTCCCAGCTGCTGAGAGGGAAGACAAATTCAAATACTATAGAGAAATCCTCCATAGTCAGTTCGCCGCTGCCTATGTGCGGCATCATCCCTCCTCTGACAGGTATGACCGGGGGTTCTTCAGCGCTCACGTACTACTGCCGCGGCTGCTGGGGGAAGGTGAGAGGGTAGGAGCAGTACCAGCTCCATCAGCAGCAACCTAGGTCTAGAGTCACTGATGAGCAGCTTTCTTCACCGCCTAGTGAGGAGGGCAGTCGCCAGCAGCAGCAGCAGACCTGGAGCAGTCCCTGAACCAACAGGTGGTGGCCTACTTGGACAGCACTCTGCCACCCCAGTTAGAAGATCTGCTGGACTACTGGGCAGCCAACCTGGATGTGTGTTCGCAACTTGCCGAGTTTGCAGTGGAGAAGCTGTCCTGCCCGGCCAGTAGTGTGGCATCAGAGCGGGTGTTCAGTGCGGCGGGGGCCATTGTTACTGCAAGGAGAACCCGCTTGTCTACGGGAAATGTGGAACGACTGACCTTTGTCAAGATGAATCAGGCGTGGATCAGCCAGGATTTCCACACACCAATGCCTTAGGCGTCAGATTACATTTGCCATGACGCCTCACCAAAACTTTGAGAAATGAGTCTGGATTCAAACTACCTGCCTCAGCCACTGTTCTGATGCCGCCACCCGCCTGATGCCACACATCTGCTGCCAGTTTCTCCATCTGCCTCCCACCATCTTTACCAGGGACTGATATTGCCACCCACCTCCACACTGTCATTGTGCCACTCTATGACCTCATGCTGCTGCTGCTGTTGCTGGTGCCGTGACATCCACACCGTGTCATTGTGCCACTCTCTGACCTCATGCTGTTGCTCCTGCCATCACCTCCACACTGTGTCATTGTGCCACTCTGTGGCCTACTCCTGTTTTTGCCACCTCCATAATGTCATTGTGCCACAGTATGACCAAATGCTGCAGCTGTGGCTGCTGCCGTGCACTCAACACTGTGACATTGTGACACACTGTGGCCTGCTCCTGTTTTTGCCACCTCCAGAATGTCATTGTGCCACTCTCTGACCTCATTCTGCTGTGGCTGCTGCCGTCACCTCCACTCTCTGTCACTGATGTGGCCACCTGAGCCCTCAGCTTGTTTTTTTCCAGCTTTCGCTGCCATGACTTTATCAGTCTACATTCCCTCTTCAGTTTTTTGGTCAGTTTTGCTCTCTTAAGTGCCCAGGGAATTTTATAGTGAAGTGATTGTAAGAGCGGCGGCAGTCATATGTGTGTCATACTAAAACACAATATTTTATGAAGACCAAACCAAGCTCCCTCTGCATATTTAAGCATGGCAGAACGTTCTAAAGCACCCTACAGGCTATGTGTAGCCTGGAAATAGCTGTTTTTTAACGCAGTTCACCCCGAAGTAATTCGGACCGAAAATAATTTTGTCGGAAAATTCGGCGAAGTTAGCGAATCGAATTTTTGAGAAATTCGCCCATCTCTACTAATAAATATAAAAAAAAAATTATTATTTTCTGATCAGCGCTAAGGCACATGCGCGTGACCAATATGATCGCGCAAGAGGAATTCCGATACCCCTGCGCATGCGTGTGATCAAATGTGATCGTGTGAGAGGGACGCCAAGTATGGGGTAAGATTATAATAGCTATAATAATAATTAAATCTGAGAGACCAGTAAGCAATTTATGATATCTGTGTAGGCGCACCACAATACTTTGTAAAAGTTACACCAGGTATTTTATATTGGTATATATCTGTGGGCGTATACTTTATTGGAGTTATCATCTGCGATTTAACCACTGAGGGGTCGTATTTACTAGTGACTCATACGTCTAAAGGGCGGTGGTGTAGCAGGCGCTGTTGTTTAAAGAGAGCTAAAGCATTAGGAAAGTGAGACACATCTTTCTCCAGAGAGGCCGGTGTAACAACTGGGATCCAACATCTATGGATGTCCTCCAGATATTGCAGCAAACAAGATAGAGTAGAACTAGCTCACCTGGGGATCATGAGGCCTAAAAGGAGTCACGGTGATATGGGTAGACTACTCCCAGCAGCAAACAGCAAGCAAGTGCACAGACGTGCAAACCCGCTTCACGATGAGGAGGAACGAGAGTGTGGATAAAATCCAATCAATTTATTTGAATTTCTTTAAACCTATCCAAAAATATATTTTTTTTTTGAAAAAAAAAAAGTGGCAGGGGGGGGTTAGCATCGGGAAATTGGCGCTAGAAGGCAAACAGGGAGCTTTAAGTTATTTATTTTGGGGGTTCCATTTTGATTGGGGGAAGGGCGGTTGTGACTTAAATTAGTAATGTTGGCACCCCCCATGCTTAAACAAATAAACCAGTTTAGTAAGACAGGCTTTAAAACAACATATTTGTAAATTTAGAACAGGATCAAGGAACATTGATGGTGAAAATGTGATAAAACAAATTTTTTTGAAAAAAATCAAAAATATATATATTTAAATTTGGTAATTTTGATAAAAAAAATTAACAAAAATTTAAAATTTGTTTTAATAGTGAACGTGATTCTTGTTTGGGGGTTTAACCCTAAAAGGTAAGGGGGGGATAACGAAAGATCCCCCAAAGTTCCCTTGGGGAGTTTCTTTTCGACTACCCCCCTTGGTGAGGCATCACCCTTTTTAATACCAAAAACGTAAATGAAGAACATTCCCCCTGTACAGGGGGAGAAATGTACGATACTGCAGAAGACTTAAAAACACCGGAGGATAGCTCCGAAAGGGGTTCCGTATTCAATTTTTAAAGGGCCGGGAGTACAACCCCCGTTTGTAAATTGCGATAGTGCAGCTAATAAGGAAATAATTTTTCTATTTTAATTGTGTGTGACGTTTTCAAAAGTTTTTTTTTACTAGTGAATAAAGTAGTAGTTTTATGTACAACATTTCAGGCAGTGCTTTGTTGTGCCCCATTTTTAAAAAACTTTTGAAACAAGCCTGGGTTTGGGTTTTTATTTTTTTATTTTTTTTGTTTTAAAAAAGGCTGGGGGAAACAGGTTCCCAGATTTAGGGCTGCCCGCTACAAACCGGACTTTTTTTTCCAAAAATTTTTTTGATTTTAGAATTAAAAAACGTGGAAATGTTTTTTGATCGGACAATCTCAGGGTTTGGGACTTTTAAAATTTTACTAAAAGTAACGCTCTTGCCTGCAGACCAACTATAGATTTTTCCTAGGCTTTAAAAAACAATGTATTCCCGTTAAAAATTGCCAACTTTTTGAATTGCTGTTTTTTGATGCTTTGTTTAAAACCTCTCGTTTTAGATTTGGCATAACGTTTTTTGTTGGGATTTTAAATCCTGGTTGTCACTGCAATTACGTTTAAAGGGGATAACTCGCCCAAATGGATATTTCTGGGACGTGTCCGAAAGGCAGGATGAGGCCAAAAAATTGAATTCTTTGTGTGGGTTTTCGTAGGGACTGTTCTTATCTGGTACCCCTGTTGGGGTGATAAGGTTTCATCTAAGAAATGAATATTTAATTATTCCATGTTTGTGAATTTTAAATTTTTTGAATTTCTGTTCAAATAATTACCAAATTTTTATCTATCACAGGGCCCTCCAACAAACAGACAATCATCTATAATTACAAAACCCGTAAATGTATTTAAAAAATGGATTGTTATCACTGAAGATATTTTTTCAAAAAAACCTGTATTTCCGCATGGGCGGGGGAAAACTAGTCCTGAAGCCCCCATTTTTGTAAAAAAAATTGGTTATCAAACAAAAAAAAATTTTGGGGAGCAAAAAATTCAACAGTGATATGTGAAACCCCCGTTTGTTGGAGAAAAACCGCTTATTACGCAAAAAAAACTCAAGGCAGAAAAGCCTTGATCATGAGGATAGAAGAAAAAAGATTTACCCCATCACATGTGACCCAAACGCTCCCCTTGGCCATGGAAATGTTCCTGATGGGAATGAAGGTTTGTTTCAAATATCGGGGTTGGTAACCCAAAGGGTTGAAGCTGCACGTGAACCCCCCTCCAGTTCTTCGTTTAAAGATCCCTCCCTGAGACGTGGTCAAAGGGGGGGGGGGGGGGGGAATCCCCTTTTTGGGTTTTGGAATTTCAGGGAAATTGGAATTAAAGGATCAGTAGGAAGCATTTTTTCTGCTAGGGGGTTGTGTGAGAACCCAGCAAAACGTTGATTAAGTTAGGTTTTTAATTCCAAGTATAGATTGGGGTGGGGGGTTACTTAAAGAAATATATGTGTCAGAATCATGTAAACTTTTAAATTTTGAGATCTGAAAAACCGCATTACAGAACAATGGCCCCCCTTGTTCGCATTTTCGGATTTAGATCAGGAAAATCCCCTTTTTTTTTAAGGCAGACTGTTTTGAGAGTCAAATTTCTTTGTGTTGTAGGGGCGATTTTTTTTTTTTCATATTTTTGTTTCAGAAGTATCAGCTCTTCTTCTATTCTATTTTGAAAAATGTCCAATGTTGGAGGACGAGAATTTAACGGATAGAAATTTGGATTTCCAATGAAAAATGTGTCTTGATCTTTGATTAAGTCCATTCTGGATTCGCTATGTAAATGTCTCAAAGTTGAAACACTGCATAAGTCAGGGAAAGTAGGAATGTCTATAAACTTTTGTTGGAATTCTTCTGTGATGAAGGTGCTATTGGAACATTCCTGTGTTGTACTGTTATCATCTGGGATAGTGTCAAGGAAATGGTTAACCAGAGTGACTTGTCTGGCGAATCTATTGACGTCAAGGAGCGTGTCAAACACTTGGAAATCTTTAGTAGGGCAGAAGCCCTAACCTTTGGATAATACGTTTAATTGATTGGTGCTGATTATTTTTGCAGAAATATTAATTACTGGTGATGTTGACTCCGGGTCCGCCGCTGATTCCAAAATGTGTCTAGATTTCTTGGGGTGTTTCCTCCCCGCCCGCCGTATGCGTTTTTTGAACGGCGTGCACGCTTAGCTCCTCTACCCCTGCCTCTCCCTTGTCGATATGGATCCTCAGCTGGTTCTCCCCTTACTTCACCAGTTATACCTGATTGCTGGCTATTCATCGGGATATCTGTATCTGAATCTCGGGATGTATTGCTTTCTGCTGTGGTATCGATATCAGAAAAGCTAACATTCCTGAATTTTCTATTAGAGCTTTCTGAAGAATTACGGCTGCGAAGAATGGAGCGGGGGTGGCGTTTGTCTTGTTTCCAATCATATACTTGGTTCTGGGAGTAGTCTGTAAGATCCCGTTGAAACTTGCTCTGTTTAATGGATACTATATGTTCTTCTAATTTCTTAATATTTGTGTCCATTTTTTCCCAGAGCATTGAGTAAGCAGGATCTTGATTAAATTTCTGAACTTCCTCTTTGGCTGCTAAAATCTGGGGTTTCAATTCCTCCAATACAGCCTGTTTTTGTATCACTATCAAGCCCATGAGCTCCAGGGAACATTTTGAAAGAATATCATTCCACTTGACAATAAACTCAGGTGAGTAACTAGTAGTGGGTAATTTCTTAAGCCTGAGTCCTCTCGGGACCATGGCTTTATCAATGTAAGAGTTCAAAATTGTGAGGTCCCACCATGTTTTTAACTCTTTCTGTTTGAGGTTTTCCAAAACCAAGAATGCCTGCTTGGAATCACCATCTGGTTCCACTGCGGCTAACATGGGGTTAGACTTAAAAATTTCTGCCACTTTCCTCATCCTTAGCACATACTCATCGTCCCCTTGATCCATAATACTCAAAGTTCTGAGACAATTTAATAAGACAAATACTTTGCTTATAATTATATTGGTCCCGTAAATAATGTATCAGGGAGCACGTTTCTAGTCAAAACAGTGCAGTAAACAAGGTAGAGGAGAACCAGCTCACCTGGAGATCCTGAGGCCTCAACGGAGTCACGGTGATTTGGGTAGACTACTCCCAGCAGCAAACAGCAAGCAAGTGCACAGACGTGCAAACCAGCTTCACGATGAGGAGGAACGAGAGTTCAGCGTGATGAATGGTGTGGATAAAATCCCATCACTTTATTTGAATTTCTTTAAAACATATCCAAAACTATTTTTTTTGAAAAAAAAAGTGCTAGGATGAGGATGGCTTAGCATAAAAGGTAAATGGCAGCTATGGCATGGCACAAGCAGCCGACACGTTTCGGGAGTTAATCCCTTATTCTTGGTTCCATTGTGCATGTGGGGGAAGGGCAGGATGTGACTTAAATAGTATATCGTTGGCACCGCCCCCATAGCTTAAACAAATAACCATGTTAGTAAGACAGTGCTTTAAAAACAAACATATATGTACAATTAGCAACAGGTTTATCAAGAATCTATTGATGGTAGCAAAATAGCTGATAGAAACATGTATGCAAAAATAGATGCAAAAATCAATGCATATATTTAAGATTTGTTAATAGATGCAAAAAATTAATGCATATATTTAAGATTTGTTAATAGTGATACGTGATATCTTGTTGGGTGTTTAACCTTAAAGGTACGCGGGTGGATAACTGAAAGATCCACCACGCTTCCCTTGAGAGGAGTTTCTTTTGCAGACTACCCCCCCTTGGTGAACGCATCACCTTTTCAATACCAACAACTGTAAGTGAAGAGACAGTCCCCGCATGTACAGCGGAGAAATGTCTCGATACTGCAGAAGACTTAAAAGACACCGGACGGATAGCATCCGAAAGGTGTCTCCGTATTCTAATTTTTAAAGGGCCGGTAGTACAACCAACGTATTGCAAGTTGCAGATAGTGCAGCTAATAAGGTAAATCACATATTTGCTATTGCAATTGATGTGTGACTGTATTTCAAATGTTTTCCCATTACTAGCTGAACTAAACGTAGTAGTTTTATGTACAACATTGCAGGCAGTGCATATTGTGTGCCCGCATTTGAAAAAACCTTTTGTATCAAGCCATGGTTGGATTTCTATTTTTTTAGTTTTTTTAGTTTGAAACAGGCTGATGAACTCTCATGGACTGTTTGAGGGAGAAATGTGTCTGGAAGTGGATTCAGTACATAAGAGAGCAGTAAGGTTTATATGTTTGTGATTTCCTGCCTCATGTGCAGTTCTTTATCATGTGTATTTTCCTGCCCCATGTACAGTTTTTTATCATGTATTTGGACTAGTTAAAGGGATATTATGTGTTCCCTGCTTCAATATAACATTTAGTGCAGTGGATAATCAGGGTCAGCCATCGAGAGGCGGGGCCGCTCTTTTTCAGGGCGATTTCCCCACCTGTATCATTAAGTTTATAATAGTGGTGAGTGTAGGCTGATATACTATACTTTGCCATTAGTCATTTACCCCTTTATTATAGAAGTGTCACTGGCTGTTGTGTGTTGGTGTATAGCTATATTATTATTTTAAGGTATCTCAGTAAAAGTTAGATTTAAGAATTGGGTTAGTTTTAGTTAGCAGTGATTTTTATGATTCAGACCTGCAGCAAAATGAATTTTTAAACACTATATCCAAAAGACCTCTCTCCATAGAAGCAATGCCCTCCTGTCTCTTCCCCTCAAAAGGAGTTTAACCTGTTCTATCCCATAACATCTAAAACTAGACAGGTTTCATTGATGTCAACTGGAGAAGTGTCTTGAAGCCCATGAAGCATTGATGTTTAGGCTTCTTTTGAAATCTGAGATATGTTCAGCCATCCTCCTCTTTAGAGGACAAATAGTACAGCCTACACGAAGTGCATTCAATTCTATAAACCGTAAAATCTGCTACAATTAATGTAACAAAACAATGAATGGAAACAGGTACCCCGCAAGCCATAGAGGCAGGTGAACTGGCTGAACCTTTTCCGTCTTTTGCCTGATATTTAGTTCAACCCTGGTTGGAACATGCCCCCTGTGCTGTGATTGGCTGTCTGCACTCTCTGTGCACACTCCCCTCTGAGCTGAGTAAAACTGAGCTCGGTGTTCCATGGTCTTACCCCCTCATGCTTGTGTAATAAAGCGCAATGAGCTCTCTCATGCCTCTCACAATGATAACTCTATGTGAAGGATCTGGCAATTACTCTTTATCTGCCAGATATAACACACCCATGTAACACAGCCTAATACATTCTGCTCCCACTCTTTTTTTAGGCAGGAGGTAGAGCAGTTTGCATTTCTCACATTTGTTACATCAGTTCAAGTTGTATGTATAACTGTATGTATAGGGAGGTGACAGCTCTCCAGGCATGAGATCTGATCATTGCAGGAGATCTGCAGAGCTGTGACATCCTATCTCTTTCACTGCTCACATAGAATGATGAGAATGATAACCCAGGAGGGGGTGTGATGGTGACACCACTCCTCAGTGAGGGAAGACACACCTACTGGGAGGAGAAACTGTATTTGTATTTGAAACTGTAAACCAGAGAGAAAGCTCAAGATGCCTGTGAAAGCCTGCACTGAGAAAACCCCATTAAATGTATTGCTCTTTTTGCCTGTTTTATTATAATATATTAAATTTAATTTTGATATGGGTGATCATCAGGGACATCTCAGTTCAACATATGAATACATCACAAAAACTTAAAAGCTAAAGAAGCTGTTAAAATTTAGAAAATCATGAATATTTTTTCTAAAAAAATATCATTGTGCCTGTCCATAGGTTGACTGTTGTGTTGTAGTCTGGACACTATTTAACTTAATGAAACTAAGTCACAAAACCAAACACAACCCATGGTCAGATGTGATGCTACTTCTGGAAGAAACCGTCATGTTTTTTTTAAATCCTGGAAACGTGTTTAAAACTGACAAATATTTTTGTGGCAAAGTTTAAAGTTACAATAGCATCTAAAGGAGTTTTTTGCTAACTTCAGTTCTCCTAAACCAGTGTTTCTCAACTCCAGTCCTCAAGACCCACCAACAGGTCATGTTTTCAGGATTTCCTTAGCATTGCACAGGTGATATAATTATGCTGCACAAGTGATTTAATTATTGTCAGTGCATTCTGTGGGAGATCCTGAAAACATGACCTGTTGGTGGGTCCTGAGGCCTGGAGTTGAGAAACACTGTCCTAAACAATCAATGACAATATGTTGATCATTGGGACCCTGATGCTAGGCGTGCACTGTGTCTTGTTTTTCCCAATGTCTGGTGGTGCTGGAGAAGTAATGTAATAGTACATGGTGCTTATTAAAATCACTAGGGTGTCTGTGTATTCATGGTAAGGCAAGAGTGAGAGAAATGCTCTCCTTTTTTCCAGCTAAGAATGTTATTGACTCCATAGGGATCCAGGGCAACACATTGGTGATCTCAAGAGTAACGGGGTAATTTGAGGCAAAGATACAATGTAGCCATATAAAATTCTAGATTCAGTTTGATGACAATTTTGGGAGTAAAATTAAGGGCCACATATATGAACCTGTTTAGGTCTAAAACTCACTTTTTTGCCCCTAGGTTACTATGGGCAAAAGAATGAATTTTAGACCTAAACAGTTTTCATACATGTGGCCCTAATGTTCATTTAGGGTAGATTGTTTTTTGCCTTTTGGGTTCCAAGTCTTCACCAGTAAGGGAAACTAAGATTAAATACTTCCTATCCAATTCCCTTCATCCACATCTTTCCCCACCATTGGTTGAACTTGATGGACATATGTCTTTTTTCATATAAAAATTGTGGTTGGGGTCAGCACTGAAATCCTATTAGGATGTAGATGAGGAGATAATGCAACAAACCATCCAAAGCGAGGTAGCCAAATTCGCTATAACATATCCAGAAAAAAACTGTGGCGTGGATGTCAGCATAAAAAACTCCTTTATTAGAATCCTGAGTACATAAAGCCTTTATGTACTCAGGATTCTAATAAAGGAGTTTTTTCTGCTGACATTCACGCTACAGTTTTCTTTCTGGATATGTCTTTTTTCAACAGTACTGTGTAACTATATAATTTTCCAAAAGGTGGACACCAAGAATTTAGCTCAATCAGAAGAATAAGACTCTTAAACAAGCCATCCCTCCTAAGTTTTCTTAAGATGTGTTGACATTGCATCGGTTTTTGGCATAGAAAATAGATAGACTATATATCTGGGAGGATGGTGCCAAGGAATAAGTGCAAAAGGCACACTCAAATGGGTAGTGCTCAGGATGATTTCACAGAATAATGGTATTGAGAAAAGAAATTAACCTCAGCAGGATCAAGTGAGAGCTAACCAGGTAAGAAAAGCAATTCCAGAAACAGGAGGTTACCCAGCAAGCAATCTGGCTGTATAACCATTAAAATGATAAAGGCTATCATCTAACTCATGGGGTACATGACTATTGAAACTCTGCATGAGCAGGAAATACATCTCTCAGGTTTAACTGAAATATGTGGTAATACTCTTTATCCTATTCTATAATTCTTTTAAATGATGAGGAGTCAAAGTTTAAAAAGAAAGGATTGATTTACTTAAAAAAAAATAAATAAAGATTAACAAAATAACAAAGTAAATGGCATAACCTTCCTTCAATGTCCTTAAATGGGAAATAATATATGCATTAATACATGAGAATATCTAACTAATCTAACAAAACATAAAATAAAATCACTCATAAAACTAACTACATAACTTGGCCTCATATATATGCGAACTGAAATCACATCCACCTCTACATACTCCAACAGTTCCTCCCCTTACTCTGATCGCTTTTGGCCTTCTTTATGGTTGTTTCTCCAATCAGCTTCCAGTAATACAATATTGGCAATTTGTTGCAATAGCTACCAATTTCCTGAAGATGGCATCCTTGTATCTGAAATGTCCCATGAAGATATATTAGCCACTTGTCACAATAGTTACCACTCTCCTAAGGATGATGCTCTCTTACTTGCCTGAAGACCCCTTTAGGCCTGAGGCAATCTTTCGCCCACAGGATGTGCTGCTAGACATATATGGCCTTTTATCTCAGGAAATAACTGACAAATGTCCATATCGCTATAGAGCCTAAGACAATGGTTGTCAAGCTTATTTACCCTTCGTTAGCATCACTGGGTGAAAAATGGCTTTTGTTGACTAACTTGTCGTAGATACAGTTTACACTCAGACATTATCTAATCCACCTTTGTCTCTTAAATGCAGAATCTGTTGAGGAAAATGATTCAATCCCCACTTAGATGTAATTTATTCCACTCAGTCTTGCTCTTCCTGATATGATCAGAAGACTGTTCTTAGATATAAAATCCATGGAATGGATAATGGATCATATTGACCGATTGGTCATAGATGTACTCCATATTTCAGATCATACCATCCAAGTTGATATCCAACAGTAACAAACGTCACTTAAAAATAAACCCAGACAGTACAGTAGCAATGTAGCCTTGAAGAGTTGGTGATCCAGTAATGGAAGAGAGATGTATAATGAATGAAATCTCTTTGGTGTGAAGAACTCCCACTTAGGAAATGGACTGGGGAAGTACAGTGGCTAACATGACTCTGAAGAATAGACGACTGATTAACAGAGGTGAGATGGAAGGATTCTGGAGATTTCAGCAGAGGAATCTGGAGTTTTCTGAAGAAGGAATAATCAATATGGCTCTCCTGAGTCCACAAACATAAGCCAGCATTCAGTGAGAGTCTTGAAGGGGTGTTCTACTTTATAACATCTATTTAATGTTTTTAGTTATTATGTATATAACTGGAAAACAATTTCAAAATTTTTTCTCCAGTGCCCTTTTTATGCCAATGTAGTAGGCCCATAATGAGAGAAAAAATAAAAACAAAATAAAGTAGACAACCCCTTAGAACAAATGACAATCCCTTTCTTATGAACATAGAGACATAGAGCAGCAATGCAGAGGCTGGAGAGGAGACATGATTTGGTTCCTCTAAGACTAAAAAAATTTAGCCAGATAGGAGGTCAGAAGAAACCG
>JAODAL010052543.1:0-25897 GCA_025379985.1 Phyllomedusa bahiana
TGGGGCGTGCTCTGATCTGGGGGGTGCAGGAGGATCGTCTGGAGTTTCTTCCGTGAACTTTGTGTGCCTCCAGCAGTCTGCCCGGGCGTGCTGCCACCGCTGCGCTGCAGAGCGAGGTGTCCCTGGGGTGGCAGCTTTCTTGTTTACATCGAGCTGCGGCAATAACAGCTCTGACATTACCTGGAGTTGCATCACTCACAGCGGCGGAGCCGGTGACATTCAGCAAGCTGTACATGTGTAGAGCCAGCAAGCTCCTGACCGGCCGCACTAGAGGAGGAGGCCATAGACAGCTGCGCCCCTCAATGCAAGTATATTAAAGGGAAATCGTGGGATCCCGAAACCAACAGCAGAGTCATTGAGTCCCTAACTTACGGCTCCCCAACTACTGCAGAACTACAACTCCCAGCAGGCTGCGGCCTATAAAATCTCAGAAGTGACCCAAGTGCAAAAACCTATTCTGTATCCTGCTTCCCCCATGATCGCTGAACCAAAAAGAAGATCTGGATCAAGACCAACACTCACTGGATTGCTGTAGTCCAGTGTATGAACGCTCAATGCCAGGCGTCAGCTGTAAAGCCACCACCAGGCGCGCTGGAGCAAGTTCTTTTACCGTTTGTGCATGTATTGCTCCCGTTTGTCTGTGGACAGTGGTGAAGGGGTTAAACCTCGCAGAGGATGATCAGTGTTACTGTCCTGCAGGTCTCCACCGCTGTCAACTTAAATCTCATCCCCGCACTTCCCATCTGCCACGTGACCCTCTGCGGGGTTCACCCAGGTCAGGCCGACAGCAGCTGTAAGAGGGCTGAGAAGATGCAAGACGGAGGGAGGGTCTTTTATAAACAGTAAGGAGCATCGCGGCCCCCACCAACCCATAACCCTAGATATGAAGAACCATGGCGGCTATACCCGTATCATGACCTATAGACTAGAACTGGAGGGGGTATAGGATCCTTCCCCAAATGATATTCAAAATGAAGACGATCCTACAAAAGTGTACATTCCAGCGATCAATGATATCCATGGGAGCAACAAAAGCACTAAGGCACGGGGGTCAAACTGCGGCCCTCCAGCTGTTGGGAAACTACAACTCCCATCATGCATTTGCATAATCTATAACAGTGGGCATGATGGGAGTTGTAGTTTCCCAACAGCTGGAGGGCCGCAGTTTGCACTAAGGGATCAGTATAGTTAAAAAAAATAAAATAAAAATTGCACACACACACACACACACACACACACACACACACACACACACACACACACACACACACACACACAACACACACACACACACACACACACACACACACACACAACACACACACACACGTAATATCTCGCAAAAGTAAGTGCACCCCTCACATTTTTGTAAATAATGTATTCTATCTTTTCATGGAGATCTGACGCTTTGATGCAATGTAAAGTAGTCAGTGTACAACTTGTATAACGAGAAATTTGGTGCCCTCAAGATAACTCAACACCCAGCCATCAATGTCTAAACCACTGGCAACAAAAGCGAGTACACCCCTAAGTGACAAAAGTGAGTACACCCCTAAGCAAAAATGGACAAATTGTGCCCAATTTGCCATTTTCCTTCCACAGTGTCATGTGACCGATTAGTGTTTGAAGGTCTCAGGTGTGAATGGGGAGCAGGTGTGTTACATTTGGTGTTATCGCTCTCACACTCTCTCATGCTGGTCAACGGAAGTTCAACATGGCGCCTCATGACAAAGAACTTTCTGAGGGTCTGAAAAAAAAAAGAATTGTTGCACTACGTCAGGGGTCTCAAACTGCGGCCCTCCAGCTGTTGGGAAACTACAACTCCCATGATGCCCACTGTTATAGATTATATAAATGCATGATGGGAGTTGTAGTTTCCCAACAGCTGGAGGGCTGCAGTTTGAGACCCCTACTCTACATGAAGATGGCTGAGGCTATAAGAAGATGCCACCACCCTGACACTGAGCTGCAGCGCGGGGGCCAAGACCATACAGCGGTTTTACAAGACAGGTTCCACTCAGAACAGACCTCGCCATGGTCACCCAAAGAAGCTGAGTGCACGTGCTCAGTGCCATATCCAGAGATAAGTGCTGGCAGTATTGCTGCAGAGGTTACAAGGGTGACAGGTCAGCCTGTCAGAGCTCAGACCATACGCCGCACATTGCATGAAATTGGTCTGCATGGCTGTCGTCCCAGAAGGTAGCTTCTTCTAAAGATACAAACAACAAATCTCCTAGAATATTCCAGGTAGGAGAAAGAAACCTGTAGATAAAGTACCCGGCATTTATAGCCATACAAGAATATCCAAAATTACAAGAATCAAATGCCTACGGGTATAATATTTACACTTAAACATAACTTTTAATCCTAAGATACATTAAAATATACAAATAATTATCTAACACTGAAATACGAACCTATCAAAGACAATACGCGGGGTAACCGCCCCGAAAAGGGCGACCCCTCAAAAAAGACCTTAATAATGTAAGAAAATATAACACGGATAGTGCGCAAGACAAAAGGACATACAAGAATTATATACAAAAATGAAAACTATCACCATATATAACACCATAAATTATAACCATATGCAACACCCTAAAAGTGTATCATAAACACAATAAACAACGACCCAAATCTATGCTGAATGAAACATCCACAAAGACCAACGCGTTTCTCCCGTAGATACTACGGGTTCATCAGGGAGACAGGGAACCAGCATAGGACAAGAAGCAATAATCAATATGATAATCAATATGATACTGATAATCCCAAAAAAGTATTATAGAAGGTGCACTCTTACGTCCCTCAGAAGATACAATCAGGACGAGGTCCAAAATAGATGATGCATGATGTGCTACAATGCTTTCCTATCATTACTGTGAGCAGCATCATGCATCATCTATTTTGGACCTCGTCCTGATTGTATCTTCAGAGTGACCGAAGATGGCTCATTATTTATTAGTTTTTTGGGATTATCAGTATCATTTTGATTATCATTTTGATGATTGCTTCTTGTCCTATGCTGGTTCCCTGTCTCCCTGATGAACCCGTAGTATCTACGGGAGAAACGCGTTGGTCTTGGTGGATGTTTCATTCAGCATAGATTTGTGTCGTTGTTTATTGTGTTTATGATACACTTTTCGGGTGTTGCATAAAGTTATAATTTATGGTGTCATATATGGTGATAGTTTTAATTTTTGTATATAATTCCTGTATGTCCTTTTGTCTTGCGCACTATCCGTGTTATATTTTCTTACATTATTAAGGTCTTTTTTGAGGGGTCGCCCTTTTCCGGGCGGTTACCCCGCGTATTGTCTTTGATAGGATCGTATTTCAGTGGTAGATAATTATTTGTATATTTTAATGTATCTTAGGATTAAAAGTTATCTTCTTCTAAAGATGATGCACAAGAAAGTCTGCAAACTGTTTGCTAAAGACAAGCAGACTAAGGACATGGATTACTGGAACCATGTCCTGTGCTCTGATGACACCAAGAGAAACTTATCTGGTTCAGATGGTGTCAATCGTGTGTGACAGTAACCAGATGAGGAGTACAAAGACAAGTGTGTCTGCCTACAGTCAGGCATGATGGTGGGAGTGCCATGGTTTGGGGCTGCATGAGTGCTGCTGGCCGTCAGGAACTACAAGTCATTGAGGGAACCATGAATGCCAATATGTACTGTGACATCCTGAAGCAGAGCATGATCCCATCCCTTCTGGGCCACAGGGCAGTATCCAACATGACGCCAAACACCTCCAAGACGACCACTGTCTTGCTAAAGAGAATGAGGGTAAAGGTGCTGGACTGGCCAAGCGTCTCCAGACCTAAACCCTATGGAGCATCTGTGGGGCCTCCTCAAACAGAAGGTGGAGGAGCGCAAGGTCTCTAACATCCACCAGCTCCGTGATGTTGTCATGGAGGAGGGAAGAGGATTCCAGTGGCTGCAACCTGTGAAGCTCTAGTGACCTCCAGGCCCAAGAGAGTTAAGGCAGTGCTGGAAAATAATGGCGGCCACACAAAATATTTAAACTTTGGGCACAATTTGTTCATTGTCACTTAGGGGTGTCCTCACTTTTGTTGCCAGCTGTTTAGACATTGATGTCTGTGGGTTGAGGTATTTTTAAGGCACACCACATTTACACTGTTATAAAAGCTGTACACTGACTACTTTACATTGTATCCAAGCGTCATATTTTCCGTGTTGTCCCAAGAAAATATATAATAGAATATTTTCTAAAATGTGAAGTGTGTTATAGCTTTTATACACACACACCACACACACACACACACCAACAACACACACACACACAACACACACACCACACACACACAACACACACAACACACACACACACACACACACACACACACACACACCACACACACACACACACACACACACACACACACACACACACACCTCGGCTCTGCTACATCAGTTGAGTGACAACTATTTCCAACATTGATGCCAAGAAAACACTGCATAACACAGCGACACCTAGGAGAGGAGAGAGCAATACTGCAATGATTTTCAGCTCCTAAAAACAGCGACACCCAAGTCATAGTGTTGTATTGCAATCATTATAATAGCAGGCTGAAGAATGGTCACCCCCTACAGGTGACACCATGCTACTGCAATAATTACCACCTGCTGAAACCCACGACACTTACACGCAGAGGTCCCCATACGTTTGTAAACTTTAGTGGTCTGCATGTCTGTCGTCACATCCCACCCTCCCAACTGTCTTTTCTCCCAGACATTTCTGAGCAGCGCTTTAGTTTTATGGGGGTTTTTTAGTCCTTTTATTACATTTTTGGAAAAGAGAACAACATAAAAGAACACAAAAAAAATGAAAAATCCAGAAGGTTGTTCATCAAAATCATCAGGGCGACTGACGGTCCAGAGAATTCTGCGGCTGGAGGAGAATGGCTCTGAATTTCTCATTAAAATTACATATGAAGAGACGGGGAAATTTGAAAAATTAACATTTCTTGAGATGGAGACTGGCCTAAAGAGACCTTCCACACTCCTCTCCTGGCAGCACGGTGCCAACCCATGCTGGAGCTGCACGGCTATAGTTATCGGGAACCCACTTCCTACCAAACAATGCGTCTAATAGTTGACTGGCAGTAACCCCATGTTAACCAATTTTGTAAATGGTAAATTATCACCTCCCCCCAAACATCCACTTTCAACTAATTTTTCCAATGGCTGAATGACAGAACATCTCTACTAACCAATTTCTCCCATCGGCTCAATGCTATCAAACAGTTTTTCCAATGGTTAGATAACACCCCTTTTCTACCATCGCTACATAACGTGCCCCTCTTAACCATTGTTTCCAATGGGTGGTCATCAGGGAATCCCTATCATCCAATTTTTTAGTGGTTTGTGTTCGCTACACCCCATTTTACCAATTTTCACAAATGTAAATTGGCAGCACCCTCTACCAACCAATAGTTCCAACAGCTGGTTGGCACTACTCTCCTATCCACCCATTATTACCAACAGTTGATTAACACCTTGCCACCAATTTTAACAATGGTTGATTGGTAGCACCCCTTATCCACCAACTTCTCCAATGGTTCATTGGCAGCATTCCCAACCCACCAATTTCTTTCAATGGTTGATTGGCAGCAACAAATATCCACCAATTTCTCCAATAGTTCATTGGCAGCAACACCCCCATCCAACAAATTTTCCAATGGCTAATTGACAGCACCTCCTATCCACCAATATGTACAATGGTTGATTGGCAGCACCCTCTATCCACCAACATCCCCAATAGTAAATTGGCAGCACCCCATCCACCAATATGTACAATGGCTGATTGACAGTGCCCTCTATCCACCAATATGTACAATGGCTGATTGACAGTGCCCTCTATCCACCAATATGTACAATGGTTGATGGGCAGCACCCTCTATCCACCAACATCCCCAATAGTAAATTGGCAGCACCCAAATCCACCAATATGTACAATGGTTAATTGGCAGCACCCCTATCCACCAATATGTCCAATGGTTTATTGGCAGCTCCCCTATCCACCAATATGTACAATGGCTGATTTACAGTGCCCCCTATGCACCAATATGTACAATGGCTGCTTGACAGTGCCCTCTATCCACCAATATGTACAATGGCTGCTTGACAGTGCCCTCTATCTACCAATATGTACAATGGCTGCTTGACAGTGCCCTCTATCCACCAATATGTACAATGGCTGCTTGACAGTGCCCTCTATCTACCAATATGTACAATGGCTGCTTGACAGTGCCCTCTATCCACCAATATGTACAATGGCTGATTGGCAGAACCCTCTATCCACCAATATCCCCAATAGTAAATTGGCAGCACCCCCACCTACCAATTTTTCCAATGGTCGGTTGGCGGCACACCCCTTATCAGCCAGTCTTTCCAGTGGTCAGTATGAACCACTTCCCTACCAACTAATCTTATCTTAAGGTCCCGATTGCCGCCTAATGTAGCCTTGAGCAGAAAAGAGAGGAACCAGCAGTGCCCCTTGACACGTCGTAGGCTAGTATCTAACTTGGGCGTTATGGAAGTGGATCAACCATTTGGCAACTGAAAACCATAAGTAAAGCAGAAAACAAAAAAAAGACAGAGGACGCATTTGGTCCTGGATCCGGAGTCTCCATGTAGGAAACTCTGTGTCATCACGTTGCACTTGTTCCTATCAGTGGGATGAGGATTTTTGATCCTTTTCATGGACGCTGCTTAAGGTGAAGGAGAAAAAAAAACAACAACAAAAAACCGAAGTTCCTTCCAGTGTGGATCCGGCATTAAAGCAGCATGGGTGTCCCCACCCAACCAGTGCGCGCAGCCGATCTCCCAGTCCGCCATCCAGCAGTCTCTAGTAAGCCACTGACCCGCTATCCTGTGGGCCTGTGAACAGTATGTCTGCTTTGGAGTTGATAAAGTAGGTAGCTCCGAAAGACGCAAGGAGGACGACTATACCCACAACCAGCGTAACCACCTGCGGGTGAAGAGAAAAGCACATGAGTGGGGAGACTGGCCTGTCTATATTCTTGGAGGTCCACAGAGGACCCACTGCCCTCTAAGCCGGACCCCTTGAAGTATTTGTGGAATTCCTTTCTACCATAGCTATAAACATCGCTTATCTTATAGTTCTCACTTAGTGACATCATATTTGGTGACACCCACCTCTAGGTCGTGACTGGGCACCAGGAAAATGCGGGCTCGGATTTCCTTCCAGCGGCTTTCGGTCCAGGTGGAATATTCTGTGGAGTCCCAGTCGTTCAACTCAAAAGCGGGAGACTCGGCCAAGTGGCTACGAAGGGTGCTGCGCACACAGAACGGGGCCCGGGTGGTTGTGTTATCATCTAGTGGGCCCTGCACCCATAAGTATTCATAGAACTGAGGAGAAAAGAACCAATGAGAAAATGGTTAGGGTATATTCACACGGCGCTTTTGGATGCGTTTTTTCGGATCCAAAACGTATCCAAAAACGCAGTGTGTTTGGATGCGGTTTCTGTGCAACAGGATCACACCCAATAGTTTTCAATAAGGCGTCCGCTGCATCAAACCGATCAAGAATTGACATGAAAATCCTTTGAATGGATCCGAAATACGCATCAGAAAGACGCAAGTAAACACGTATCTGCGAACACTCAATTGAACACCGTCAATACGTGTTTTACATGGAAAGCAATGTAATTCACACTGCACATTGTTAGAGGCGTGTTTGGATCTGTTTAGGCTCCGAAACCCGCATCTAAAAACGTATCCAAAACCGCTGTGTCAACATACCCTTAGGGTATGTTCACACGGTGTATTGCGGCGCGTGTAGTATGTGCCGCAATACGCCGGGTGCTTTGGAAGCATGAATTTCCAAAGCACGTTGGGGCCGGCCCCATTGACATGCATTGTTTGTGGCGCGTAATTGCCGTGAACAATTGACATGTCAATTCTCCCTCCGCGTGTACAATATTGTACGCGCATGGGGACGACGCGTAAGCCATAGCTCTCTACGAGAGCTATGGATGACTGTAATTGCGGTGCGTATTTCGCCACATATAACGCGAAATAGGCGTCGAAATGCGTGCCCAAATAAGCCGTGTGAACATACCCTTAGGGGTAAGTTCACACAGCTGATGTTGACGCGGTTTTCGAATGGTTTTCGGAGCGTTTCTGCTCCGAAAACAGCATCAAAACCTCGTCTGAAACACGCTTCTTCAGAAGAGGTTCTAGATCCGTTTCTCGGCGTGTTTTTGGACAAGTTTGTGGACGAGGTTTATGACACTGTTTACACCCACACAGATTAATAGCCAGGTAAAAAAAAATAAAAAATGTCGAAAAGCGCTCCAAAAAACGCACCGAGACACACGCCTAAAAACGCTTCAAGAATTGACAGGACACTTCTTTTTCAGCGCCCAAAACACTTCCAAAGAAGAGCGTAAAAACCTCATTGTGTGTAAACTATAGCGCTGTTTTACATAGGAGTCTATTAAATGAACTGGAGGCATTTTGGACGCGGATACGCTCCGAAAACAGCGTCCAAATAAGCCATGTGAACCTACCCTTAGGCCATGTTCACACGGCTTATTTCAGCGCGGATTGGCGCCGTACTGCGTGCCGGATTTGCGCTGCAGTACGGCGCCAATTCGTCGCAGTAATTACGGTAATCCACCGTTCTCATAGAGAACAGTGGATTCCGTCGCTGCTCCCCGCTCGGCGAATCCGCCGGGCGGGGAGAAAGTGACATGCACATTATTCAGGCGCAATACGCACCGTGGATAATGGATGTCTATGGGGCCGGCGGGCTGCGCCCCCGCCCCTTATTCAAGCCGGAATTGCGAGCGCAATCCGGCTCGCACTTCCGGCTTGAATAAGCCGTGTGAACCAGGCCTTACAGTTGCCAAATAGTATTTAAAGGGACAGTTCACAATTTATATAACTCCTGCTCCAGAGCTGCTGTACTCAGTCACTAGCTTATCTTGGGGTACCCACTGATGGGACATCCCTGACAATCGGCTGCTGACTGCTCATTACTATCACTGGGCTATTCATGAAATATACAGACTTACAGAATCCTTTTAGTCTCCCCACTGTGGACACTAAAGGGGTGACAACGTCAGCTATGTGCTCCTCATCTATCAGCTCTGACATGACTTTCCGAGATGTTATATTGAAGTTATAAGTACACTCTACAAAAGATAAAGTGCTGAAAAACTCTATATTATTGAATGCTAATTGTATTAAGGTGTTCTATAGTCTGAAATAAATGGACTGTTGGAAAAAAAAATCACTAAAAATGATTTTATTGCAAAAAAGAAGTGGTTGTGGCCTTTGTGAATAGAAGCATTTATAGTGGAGAGTTAAAGGGAAAAGGTTAAAGGCTTATGTGTCTGTACAGCACTAATTTGAAATTAAATTAAGAGGACTTTGTGTTGTTGTGAAGACAATAAAGGAACTCCTGACTGGAGGGCCACCCTCTGCTATCTCCACGTACCCTTAACCCCCAGTCCTGAAAAGTAGTTAATGACCAGAACATTTTTTTAGTTTTTGCCTCCTCGCGTTTCAACAGTTGTAACTTTTTTTATTTTTCAATGACGCAGTTGGATGAGGCCTCGTTTTATTCGAGACAAGTTGTACTTTATGGGAGAATAGTTTAAGTTCACTTATAAATAATTGCAGAATTGTTTTATTTATTTTTTAAAAAGTTGTTTTTTTAAAAAAAAAAAAATTTACACCACATTTCACGCTTAATAACTTGTTGGATTAATTCTACAGGTTATTACAGTCGTGTGGATACCTAATATGTGTAGGGTTTTTTTTATTGTGTAATATATGCACAATTATTTTTTATTAAATATTTATTTTACTATTTTTTTTATTCATTTTTTATTTTACACTTTTTCGGTTTTTGTTTTTTACTTTTTTTTTTTTTTTTTTTTTAAAACCCCAGAAGGGAGAAATGTTTTACTAATTTTTTTTTTTTTTAAACACTTCATTCATATATGCTAATATATTATAATCTGTGTCAGTCTGACACAGGCAGTGATGAGGACGGCTCACAGTCTGTCCTGGTCACTGGCTTGATACACAGACAGCCCTGGGGCTACACTAGGTCCCCAGGGCTGACTGTGCAGCCATTCCCTAGGCTCTGTCGGGTCACCGGGTGTTTCGATCACCCGACAGAGCCGGGAAACCCGCCGCAATCAAAGGGTTTAAACACCGGGGTGCGGAGGTTTCCCCCGCTCCCCGGTGCTCGCAAGAGATGCTCTGGGGTCAGGGCTGTGTAGTACAGCCCCGAACTCAGCACAACTCTGGCGCCCGGAGCCGCAAACTCCGATGTCTGCAGCGACGTCTAAAGTCGGCGGGCGGTCGTTAAGGAGTTAAACTGAACTGGTCACCAATATAGTCCTGGCTAAAAATACTAATATCTGGACTAGTAGGTGCATTCCACAGTATAAAGGAGAATTCCAGTCCAGAGCTGTATTCACAATACTGCTGGTTGTTGATGGACAGTCAGCAAGCCTGACATCCGATAAACCTCCATCAGCTTAGGTGAGCTCCTAAGATGCAGAGGGCATTTAATTTAGAGGACTCCGTACTGCTTGATGTAAATACTACACTACCTAGATGCAAGCTCTATACAGACATTGAGAATGCAGGGAACGCTGGGAGATTTTAGGTCTGAAGCCTGCAGAATTGTGAATGCAGTGTTGGTGCACGTCTTGGTCTGTACTTGCCTCTCTTTTAGGATCTGTAGCCTTGTCTGGGCTCTGGCATTCCTCTTTGGTGTAATTGACGACTTGCCCGGTGAGGTTGGCGAGAACGGAGATGAGGAAGCTGGTTGGTGGGTTTGGGGTCGGCTTGCTCCCCATGGAGGTGGCCGTCACGTAATACTGAGGAGGTTTGTCTTCTAAAAATGGAGTTAAAGGACTAAACATCAGAATTCGCCCCTTGGAAAGGTTGTTCCCATGTTGCATGTACTGATAGGAAATGCCATCAAAGTGTAATAGGTGCAAGTTCCAGATGTGGGAACGGGCCCCCCCGAAAGTCTCTACAGAATTGACAGTCAGTCGCGTATTCTGTTATATGGGAACTCCCAGTACAGGAGAGCGCTGTGTTCTCCATTGTTCTCTCAAGAGTTCCCAGTACAGGAGAACACAGTGTTCTCCATTCTGTTCTATGGGAGTTCCCAGTACAGCAGAGCGCTGTGTTCTCCATTCTGTTCTATGGGAGTTCCCAGTACAGGAGAGCGCTGTGTTCTCCATTCTGTTCTATGAGAGTTCCCAATATAGGGGAGCGCTATGTTCTCCATTCTGTTCTATGGGAGTTCCCAGTACAGGGGAGCGCTGTGTTCTCCATTCTGTTCTATGGGAGTTCCCAGTACAGGGGAGCGCTGTGTTCTCCATTCTGTTCTATGAGAGTTCCCAATACAGGGGAGCGCTGGGTTCCCCATTCTGTTCTATGGGAGTTTCCAATACAGGGGAGCGGTGTGTTCTCCATTCTGTTCTGTGGGAGCTCCCAGTACAGGGGAGCGCTGTGTTCTCCATTCTGCTCTATGGGAGTTCCCAGTACAGGAGAGTGGTGTGTTCTTCATACTGTTCTATGGGAGTAAAATGTTCAGCTGTACTACGAACAGAAGTACATAGGACAGAATGGAGAGTCATGCACAAGTGTGACTGATTCTCATTCTGCACGGAGACTTTCGGGGGCCCATTCCCAATATTGCTGTGGAGCTGATCCGATCACACCTGATGGCATATCCTATTTTTTTGGGCCATACACATTCTGGTGGCCATACTTTTTTTTACCATGATATGTGTGTATGTCATGGCACCATTTTTGAAACATAGATGAATAATAATTGAAAGCATTACTTTTTATTTATTATTCTTTTAAACTTTTTTAGGGCATGTTGGGAGTTTTGCTTTTGCGACAGCCATAGAGCCACAGGTTGACTTCAACTAGAAAATGACGGCAGTCTTACCCAAATGTCCTTTCCAGTCTGACCTAATGATGGACTGAAACCAGCTATTGTTGGACATCACCAGGAACCCATATAACATCCGTGTGATCTGTAAAAACACAAAAAATCCTGAATGAATATAATGGAAACACTGCTTTCCTATTTAACAAACTGTGGAACAAATATTCAAGCCATATTCTCCAGTCATTTCCAAAGCTCTCTGTAAAAGTCTGCTGGTGGCCCTTGGTAACAGACCGTGGCTCAGTGCAACCCCTTGTCAGACATGTGACCCACCAGCGGAGTTCTGACCATGTGAGGCTGGGTTCCCACTATGGTATTCACTGTGCGCAGGTATTCATCAAGGGATCGGGATATAAGGTACAGTGATGGATACCCAAACGTAGTTGCCGCAGCCCTATAGGCATATTTGGGGTTAGTTGGGTTCACACTATGGTATTCACTATCAGGGTATTGGGAGAGAAGGTACCCCCATAGATACCATGATGTAGCCTCCACTGCCCTTTAGAAACGGATAAAGCAAACATAGTCCAATGTGGGTTATGTCTGCTATATTTGCTAGCAGGACGCAATAATGTGGTCCGCCACGCCTTTTGGTCCCCTCAGGGAAAGCGTATACCACTGACAAATAGTGCAAACGTAGTCCCCATAGGACTATGGTTTCCTCTATTCATTTCTATAGGGCAGTGGAGGTTACATCACGGTATCTATTGGGGTACCTCCCACCCCCCACTGATCCCCTGATCATGAATCCAACTAACTATCATCTTAGCTCAACTATCATCTTGCCAACAGGAAAACATAGCTTTAGACGTGAATGGAGAAGAAAAAGTAGAGGGGACCCCGATTCAGTATATTTGATGTTAGAAAACAGAGCCGCCCTTGACATTTTGACCGCAAAACTCCTTACCGATTTCACATCCGCTTTGATTTCGGCAGCGTCCTTACCGCCGGCTTGCTGGTACAGGGTTTTCGCAAGCAACGTGGCCACTTCTGACAGAGACTGATAAAAGAAGAAAGCGAGACATTAAAGGGGTTGTCTCACTACAGGGATCGCTGTTTTTTATGATAAAGATCTTGCAAAAACAAGTCACTTTGCAATATGTGTCCATTAACAGTGTCCTACCTATTCCTAGATATCCCCTCTTGTATGGGCTGCATCAGCTCCTCAGGTCGCTATAGCTACAGACCTGTTCGATCTCTCCTGATAGGCTGCCAGCACTGGTTGCTATAGCTACAGACCTGTTCCATCTCTCACAATAGGCTGCCAGCACTGGTCACTATAGCTACAGACCTGTTCAATCTCTCCTGATAGGCTGCCAGCACTGGTTGCTATAGCTACAGACCTGTTCCACCTCTCCTGATAGGCTGCCAGCACTGGTTGCTATAGCTACAGACCTGCTCAATCTCTCCTGATAGGCTGCCAGCACTGGTTGCTATAGCTACAGACCTGTTTGATCTATCCTGATAGGCTGCCAGCACTGGTTGCTATAGCTACAGACCTGGCTTCTACTGCAGCCTAGTAGAAACCAGTAAAGATGCCCCTGAATTCAAAGTGAAACCAAGAAGACAGGACTGAGGTGAGATGAATCAAAGTAGAGAGACAACCCCATTAAGAAGACTTTGTAGAAGTCATAGTGACAACAGAAAGGGATTGGTGGTGGCCACCACATGGCTACGCCGACGGGGCAGAAGCGCCCAATGAAGCACTGCACCCTCCCCACCTATTTTATATGTTTAGGAAATTACTAAAAACTGGAAGGAAACACAAGTGAGCAGGAAGAATATACAACAAATGACCCCCATATAATATCTGCTGCACACACTGCATAGGAGGAGGACCTGGCCACTGAGGTCACCTCTTGTATGGAGGACCTGACAAGAACATGAGGAAACTGCTCACAGGGCAATTCCCAAATCCACCAGGCCTCAATTATCACAGCTGTGAAACAGGGAGACTGTCTGTGGCCCATAGCAACCACAGCTCATAGCAACCAGAGCTCAGCTTCTAGTTCTCCAGAACACTGTACAAGACATGTAAGCTGAGCTCTGATTGGTTGCTATGAGCTCTGACTGGTTGCTATGGGCAACAGGCAGTCTTAGGCCATGTTCACATGGCTTATTTGAATGAGGTTTTGGACGAGGTTTTCGGAGCGTTTCCTCGCCCAAAACCACATCAAAACCTCGCCTGAAACACGCTTCTTCAGAAGAGGTTTTAGAGGCGTTTCTCGGCGAGGTTTTGGATCAGGTTTTCGACGAAATTTTCACCCATACAAATTAATAGCCAGGACAAAAACCGCACCAAAACCGCGCTGAAAACCGTGCCAAAAACGCGCCTAGAACACACTTCAAGAATTGACATGACACCTCTTTTTCAGTGCTTCTAAAGAAGCGTGTAAAAACCTCGTCGTGTGTGAACTACAACAAGGTTTTACATAGGAATCAATTAAATGAACTGGGGGCGTTTTGGGCAAGGTTTTGGGGCAAGGAAACGCTCCGAAAATCTCGTCCAAAACCTCATCCAAATAAGCCGTGTGAACATGGCCTTACTGTTAGGCCGGGTTTACATGGTGTGACGTTAAGGCACTATTTACTTAATAGTGGGAATAAGCCCGCACCAGGGAGACAGCTGCGCTTTTTTGACACATTATGCATGGGCCATGATCAATGTCTAAATGTGCCAAAAAAATGCTCTTATTTCACTGCAAAAAAAGAGAAGTCGTGGGAACATCGCCTTACTGAGCTGTGACAAATGAGGCCCAGTGGGAAACACTTAATCAGGGAGTTGTGCCAGAATTACGGAGCACTTTGCGCCAAAAATAACAGTGTACATGTTTACACCACATTTATTATGTGTTTTAGACACCGCTGCACTGCATTTCTGCAAAAAAGGACCAAAAAATGCACCAAAAAAGGCACTGTGAGCCCAGGTGTAGAATAAGGATGAGCAGCCCCCCCCCACACACACACACCTGCTATTCATGAGGAGAGCTGCCCAGGTGCAGAATACGGATGAGCAGCCCCCCCCCACCCCCCTAACACCTGCTATTCATGAGGAGAGCTGCCCAGGTACAGAATACGGATGAGCAGCCCCCCCACACACACACACACACACACACACCTGCTATTCATGATGGGAGCTGCCCAGGTGCAGAATACGGATGAGCAGCCCCCCCACACCTGCTATTCATGAGGGGAGCTGCCCAGGTGTAGAATACGGATGAGCAGCCCCCCCCCCTCCCACACACACCTGCTATTCATGAGGAGACTGCCCAGGTACAGAATACGGATGAGCAGCCCCCCCCCCCCCCCCCCCGCTATTCATGATGGGAGCTGCCCATGGTAGAAAACGGATGAGCAGCCCCCCCCCCCCCCCCCAAACCCCCGCTATTCACGAGGAGAGCTGCCCCGGTACAGAAAACGGATGAGCAGCCCCCCCCCCCCCCCACACACACACCTGCTATTCATGAGGGGAGCTGCCCAGGTGTAGAATACGGATGAGCGCCCCCCCCCCCCCACACACCACCTGCTATTCATTGAGGAGAGCTGCCCAGGTACAGAAAACGGATGAGCAGCCCCCCCCCCACACACACACACCTGCTATTCATGAGGGGAGCTGCCCAGGTGTAGAATACGGATGAGCAGCCCCCCCCCCACACACACACCTGCTATTCATGAGGAGAGCTGCCCAGGTACAGAATACGGATGAGCAGCCCCCCCCTCCCCCCCCCCCCCCCACACACCTGCTATTCATGATGGGAGCTGCCAGGTGTAGAATACGGATGAGCAGCCCCACACACTCTGCTATTCAGAGGGACTGCCCAGGGGTAGAATACGGATGAGCAGCCCCCCCCCCCCCCCCACACACACCTGCTATTCAGGAGGTGAGCTGCCCCGGTACAGAATACGGATGAGCAGCCCCCCCCCCCCACACACCCCACACACTGCTATTCATGTGGGATCTGCCCAGGTGTAGAATACGGATGAGCAGCCCCCCCCCCCCACCACATTAACACCTGCTGATTTTCATGAAGGAGCTGCCCAGGACTGTAGAAATACGGATGAGCAGACCCCCCAGCCCCCGACACCACACACACCTGCTATTCATGAGGAGAGCTGCCCAGGTACAGAATACGGATGAGCAGCCCCCCCCCACACACCACACACCTGCTATTCATGATGGGAGCTGCCCAGGTGTAGAATACGGATGAGCAGCCCCCCCACACCTGCTATTCATGAGGTGAGCTGCCCAGGTACAGAATACGGATTCGCAGCCCCCCCCCCAAACACACACCTGCTATTCATGAGGAGAGCTGCCCAGGTACAGAATACGGATGAGCAGCCCCCCCCACACCTGCTATTCATGAGGAGAGCTGCCCAGGTACAGAATACGGATGAGCAGCCGCCCCCCCACACCTGCTATTCATGAGGGGAGCTGCCCAGGTGTAGAATACGGATGAGCAGCCCCCCACACGCCTTCTATTCATGAGGAGAGCTGCCCAGGTGTAGTTTACTGATTAGCAGCCCCCACTACATACCTGCTTTTCATGAGGGAAGCCTACCTAATACTATACTTGCACATATAAATAAGGCTGGGTTCACATGTTGCATTTCTACTTGAGGTTTTTTTTGCGTTTCTCAAATGCATCGAAAATACATGTAACAAAAACACACGTATTTATGCCCTTGACGTGCGGCCTGTCATTTGACACCCGGCGGTGCAATTCCTTTGATTGCCACAGTCCGATATCACTGCATGATCGAATGGGATTCCCCTGCCCAATCACGTCACCAGCGTACCCAATGTAGCCTGGGAAAGCCTTTACCATCAGATCTGGAGACCTACAGTAGCCCCAGGGCTGTCTGTGTACTAAGCCAGCTGGTAGGGTACACTGTGTGATCTAACAGCATACAGGAGTGTACAGGAGTATGCTAATACATTGGAAGTGTATAATACAGTTAAATAGTTATCCCTTAGGTTCACAGCATGTGCGCCAGGAAAGCTTTTGATGAACACAATAAAGGTATTCATAGGATTAAATGGCCTGACCAAGGCTAAAATGCATTCAATGTTTGTCTATCTACCGCAAAAAAAAAAGGATATTAATACAGCAGGAGCCTACACTATTCACCAAAAATTTATTCAAAGGGGATTTGTGGGGCTTAATACGGCTTCCAAATCCTTCGGGGTTAAAGCCGGTGTGAATAAACAAAAAGGCCTTAGTCAGGTGTGCAGTTTTAGTGCTCGGCAGATGCTCCAATCATGAAGCCAGGTGTGAGGGGCTGCTCATCAGTCACTGCACCTGTGCAGCACTAGAGCTTATTTTTGCCTCCTGCTGGAAGCTAATTTTTGGACCGACCTCCATAGCAGAACTTACAGCCTTTTCCCTGCAATTTTCCAAGTAGATGAACATTTAATTTAGATACATTTTTATTTTTACAAAGGTAATAAAAAATAAAAAGCAATTTTGCCTCAGTTTTAATTTTTTATGACATGCTAACCTTCATGAGTGATGCTAAAAAGCAGGGTCCCCAACTCCAGTCCTCAAGGTCATGTTTTCTGGCTTTCCTCAGTATTGCACAGGTGATGTAATTATGCTGCACAGGTGATTTCATTATTGTCAGTGCATTCTGTGGGAGATCCTAAAAACAAGACCTGTTGGTGGGGCGTGAGGACTGGAGTTGGGGAACACGGTTATAAAGGATTTGTGAAAGTTCATAGTTGGCTTTCACACAGTGCATTTTTGATGCGTTTTTTGTGCAGGAAGGCACAGCAATTAATGCTATACATTGCTGCATAAAAATCGCAACAAAATGGTGATTTTTTACCCGTTTTTATTTTTGACTTTTTTTTTTAAAAAGGTAGACAATTTTTTAATTAGCAATTTAATTAAAACCTGTGGGGGGACTTCCCAGCTCCCCCTAACAATGCTTTTCTAAAGGAAACCAACTTGGCGTGAAAGCCCAGCCTTTACCACCCGGGAAACTTCCTAATTAATACCTTATTTTAGGTAACGTATAAAATTTATGTTTCATTGAGATTTTTTATTATAAGAGTTTTATATATTTTTACTTTTTTTTTTAAAATATTAATATGTGAGAATGTCAACTTAAGTACTAACACTGGGGCAGAAGTCTGGTGCAATTACGCCAAATTTAATATGTTTTTAGACCGCTTCTAGACACTTCTCGTCCAACAAAGGGGCAATGGACAAAATTTTGGAACAATTAGTGGCAAAAATTGTAAAGTTAGAAAGGGTAAAGTTAGACCTGCGCCACATTTATCAACTCCACGATACATGTGGCGCATTGTAAGCTTGTCTACATTTATACTGTCTAAGTATAAGGGCATGTTCACACGGCGTATTATTTACACCACGTACCGGCGCGTCGTAAAAGCATTTGTTGTGCTGCTAAAATTACCCGCTTGCAAGAGCGTAATTTCAATGCGATGGCCCGAGGCAGTAAAATACACGTTGTGCAACTGACGACGCCTATTTTACATTATAGTCTATGAGAGGTGTATTGTACATTGTTTTGGGCGTATTTCAGCATGAAATATGCACAACAATACGTGCCAAAATACGCCGTGTGAACATACCCTTAGACAGTATGGATAAATCTGCCCCAGTAAGCTCTCACAATAGGCAAAATGATTAGACGGTCCTGGGGTCCTTCAATGGACTCTGGACTATCTGCCTATACAAGATATAGATCCTGATCGTGTCCTAGAGATTTCCTGTGTCACAGTCAAAAGGGTCCTTGAATGACTCTTATTTAGGCCATTTCTGCGGCTGTGTATTACAGGCACTGCCCTGTCCCTGAGGGTACGGGTACACTTGCTGTGCCCGAGATAAGCCTAACAAGTACAATGATCCTAAGGTTATGATCACACGATGTACTGCGGCGCGGCAGTACATCATGTCTTTCGGGGGCTCGCTCTAAAACGCGCGCACACTCCCGCGGCGCGGGGGAGCCGGAAGCCCGCTGGCCCCATTGAAATTCATTACTTGCGGCGCGTATTCACCGCAAGTAACTGACATGTCACTTATCTCCCTGCGCGTACAATACAATCGTATTGCACGAGCGGGGAGAGGAGGCGTAATCCATAGTTCTCTATGAGAACTATGGATTGCGGTAATTTCGGCGCGCATCTCGCCCATATTAGAGCGCAAATACGCGGCGAAACGTGCGCTGAAATGACCCCGTGTGAACATAGCCTAACTGCCCGCCACTCATGTGAGCACACTGCTGCCACGATCAGTCACCTTAGCTGCTTCTGTCACGTGGTTCAAAGCCTCTTCTTTAGAGAGTCCGCTGGGATAGTTCATGTTGATGCTGGCGGCGGTGTCGTACATACTGTTATAGTACCTGCAGGAGGATAGTACAAGGAGAAGCCGTTATCAGCCATCATGTAATAAGACACAATGTAAGGCTCCAGGCTGCCACTTGCCGGATGAAAGCAGGCGACTTGGCTCGGCCCATTTGCCCAGGAAGTTTGCTGATCAGTGGCAACATGTGTACCCCAGTCTGAAAGGTTTTCACAAACACCTCGAAACCTTTCAGTCTCTGGTTAAAGGGTCACTATCACCAATATGTAGATCCCCTTTCCCACCTGAAACACAACACACCTGAAAAAACCTCACCTGCCTGCTGCCATCACTGTGGGACGATCTGTATGTGGCGCTTATTAAAGAGTGGTCTAATTTAAGGGGTGCTCCTACCATAGGCTTTAATGGCACAAAGACAGGATATACCATCAAAGTGTGCCTATCTCTGGAACGAGTCCTGAAAGCATCGGCTCAGAATGGAAATCCGCTCAGGTTTGCGCAGGACTCTCCATTCTGTTCTATGGCAGTTCCCAGTACAGAGGAGCGCTGTGTTCTCCATTCTGTTCTATGGGAGTTCCCAGTACAGGGGAGCGCTGTGTTCTCCATTCTGTTCTATGGCAGTTCCCAGTACAGAGGAGCGCTGTGTTTTTCCATTCTGTTCTATGGGAGTTCCCAGTACGGGGAGCGCTGTGTTCTCCATTCTGTTCTATGGGAGTTCCCAGTACAGGGAGCGCTGGTTTCTACATTCTGTTCTATGGGACTTCCCAGTACAGGGGAGCGCTGTGTTCTCCATTCTGTTCTATGGGAGTTCCTAGTACAGGGAGTGCTGTGTTCTCCATTCTGTTCTATGGAACTTCCCAGTACAGAGGAGCGCTGTGTTCCCATTCTGTTCTATGGCAGTTTCCCGTACAGAGGAGTGCTGTGTTTCTCCATTCTCCTCTATGGAGTTCCGTACAGAGGAGCGCTGTGTTCTCCATTCTGTTCTATGGGGGTTCCCCGTACAGGGGAGCGCTGTGTTCTCCATTCGTTCTATGGGAGTTCCAGTACAGGGGAGCGCTGTGTTCTCCATTCTGTTCTATGGAACTTCCCAGTACAGAGGAGCGGGTGTTCTCCATTCTGTTCTATGGCAGTTCCCAGTACAGAGGAGCGCTGTGTTCTCCATTCTGTTCCATGGAGTTCCCAGTACAGAGGAGCGCTGTGTTCTCCATTCTGTTCTATGGCAGTTCCCAGTACAGGGGAGCACTGTGTTCTCCATTCTCCTCTATGGGAGTTCCCGGTACAGAGGAGCGCTGTGTTCTCCATTCTGTTCTATGTGATCTCCTGGTACAGGGGAGCGCTGTGTTCTCCATTCTGTTCTATGGGAGTTCCCAGCACAGGGGAAGCGCTGTGTTCTCCATTCTGTTCTATGGGAGTTCCCAGTACAGTGGAGCACCGTGTTCTCTATTCTGCTCTATGGGAGTTCCCAGTACAGGGGAGCGCTGTGTTCTCCATTCTCCTCTATGGGAGTTCCCGGTACAGGGGAGCGGTGTGTTCCCCATTCTGTTCTATGGGAGTTCCCAGTACAGGGGAATGCTGTGTTCTCCATTCTCCTCTATGGGAGTTCCCAGTACAGAGGAGCGCTGTGTTCTCCATTCTGTTCTATGGGAACTCCCGGTACAGGGGAGCATTGTGTTCTCCATTCTGTTCTATGGGAGTTCCCAGCACAGGGAGCGCTGTGTTCTCCATTCTGTTCTATGGGAGTTCCCAGCACAGGGGAGCGCTGTGTTCTCCATTCTGTTCTATGGGAGTTCCCAGTACAGAAGAACACTGTGTTCTCTATTCTGCTCTATGGGAGTTCCCAGTACAAGGGGGCGCTGTGTTCTCTCCATTCTGTTCTCCTGGAGTTCCCAGCACAGGGGAGCGCGGTGTTCTCCATTTTGTTCTATGGGAGTTCCCAGTACAGGGGAGAGTTATGGTCTCCATTCTGTTCTATGGGAGTTCCCGGTACAGAGGAGTGCTGTGTACTCCATTCTGTTCGATGGGAGTTCCCGGTACAGAGGAGTGCTGTGTACTCCATTCTTCTCTATGGGAGTTCTCAGTACAGGGGAGCGCTGTGTCCTCCAATCTGTTATATTGGAGTTCACGGTACAGAGGAGTGCGGTGTTCAATCGTACGTAGAACTCCCAAAGAACAGAATGTAGAGTCGTGCACACAACTTTAAAGGGGTACTTCCACTCTAGACAATGATAGCATATCACTAGGATTTGCCATCATTGTCCGATAGGTCCAGATCCCACCTCTCTCCGAAACGAGCCCTGAAACCTCTGTTCTCAACAGAGAAGTGGTCGGGACTCTCCAATTGAAATGATGAGTTTTCCAAGTAAAGCCAAGTGGTGATTCTCAGCTATAATCTGAACTCCCATTCATTTCAATGGGATAATCTCGACCACCTCTCTGTTCAGAACAGAGGTTTCAGGGCTTGTTTTGGAGAGAGGTGGGACCGCACCTATCAAGCATCCTAGTGATATGCCATCATTGTCTAAAGCGGGACAACCATATTAAGCTACTGATTGAATTTCTATAAAGCAGTGTTTGTCAACTCCAGTCCTCAGGCCCCACCAACAGGTCATGCTTTCAGGATCTCCCACAGAATGCACTGATAATAATGATATCACCTGTGCAGCATAATGACATCACCTGTGCCATACTAATGATATCACCTGTGCCATACTAATGATATCACCTGTGCCGTACTAATGATATCCACCGTGCCAAAACTATGACATCCCTGTGCCATACTAATGAGATCACCTGTGCCATACTAATGATATCACCTGTGCAATACTGATGATATCACCTGTGCAATACTAATGAGATCACCTGTGCCATACTAATGACATCACCTGTGCCATACTGATGATATCACCTGTGCAATACTAATGACATCACCTGTGCTATACTAATGATAGCACCTGTGCCATACTAATGATATCACCTGTGCAATGCTAATGATATCACCTGTGCAATACTAATGATATCACCTGTGCCATACTAATGATATCACCTGTGCAATACTAATGACATCACCTGTGCCGCATAATGACATCACCTGTGCCATACTGATGACATCACCAGTGCAATGCTAATGATATCACCTGGGCAATACTATTGACATCACCTGTGCCATAATAATGATATCACCTGTGCAATACTAATGATATCACCTGTGCAATACTGATTATATCACCTGTGCCATACTAATGAAATCACCTGTGCAATACTAATGATATCCCTGTGCAATACTGAGTGAGACATCCTGAAACTATGTCCGTTGACGTGCTCTTATGGTCACTGGAGTTGACAAACACTGCTATAAAGTAACTGAACTTTGCAATTTGCTGTTCCTCAGTTACTCTTAAGGTGCTTTCACACAGTGCGTTTTTAGTGCAGGAAGGCAGAGCAATTAATCAAAAAAACACACCAAAAACGCACTGTGTGAAAGCACCCTAACTAGAAAAGGGGCATGCCCCTAAACAAAATAATAGTGCAAATATATGAGGATCTGGCCGCCCATACCTACAACCATGCCACTATGCAACTGCCAATGGACGGGAGTCTATCAGGTGCTACAGGCAGACTTGCATGGCAATTGGCAGCTGCATTGAGGCAGCCGGACCCTTGGGTGTTTGCACCCTAAGTCCGTGTTCACACGGTTTAACTGCGGGGCGTAATTTCGCCCCGCAATTACGCCGTGTGGACGGGGGCGGGGCGGGAGCGGGGGAGTGAGTGGGGGGCCGGCACTTCGCCGGCCCATAGACAATCACTGCTAGCGGTGCGTATACGCCGCTAGAAAGTGACATGTCAATTATCACCCCGCCCGGCGAAGAGGAGACGTAATCCATAGTTCTCTATGAGAACTGTGGCTTACCGTAATGAATGGGCCATTTTCGGCCCGTAATTGGCGCACTCCGGCGCGTAATTACGGACCGAAATACGGCCCATTTTAAGCCGTGTGAACATAGCCCAACACTGTCCAATCATAGCGGACATTATCAGATTCTAGAAGGATGCACCCTATATGTATAGTAAACCCAAGGAATAAAAGAGGTACAGCACAACACAAACATATAAATATGCTTCAACTCTATTACTTTATAGGGAATGAATAGCACTTACTATGTTAGACACAACAGGAGGGCTACTTACAGATTGCCCCCAATGGGTAGTAACAAGATGAAGGCATTAGGCTATGTTCACACGGTCAAATTTCGGCGCACATTTCACATCGTATTTGCGCTCTAATACAAGTGAGATGCGCGCCGAAATTAAAGGGCCCAAAATTCCACAGTTTCTCATAGAGAACTTTTGAATTACGCCTCCTCTCCCCGGGCGTACAATATGATCGTCTCAGGGAGATAAATGACATGAATAATGACAGTCTATGGGGCCAGCGGGCTGCAGCCCCCCACCCCCGGCATCACGGGAGTACGTGCCGGTCAGCGCGACTCCCAAACACCCGGCGTAATTGCAGGGCATACTGTACGCCAAGCAATAACGCCGTGTGAACATAGCCTTAGGGTGAACATAATGGAAGCATTAAGTGAAGTATAGGACTCCCAGGAGGGATGATGAGAGTAGTAATATTCTCACTTGTTGCGGTACGCGATTCTGTGGTCAGTCAGCACTACACCCGGGATATTTCGGGCTCTCAGGAACCGCTGGAAGGAGGCAGGAGGGAGCGCCTGGGACTGGTCAATTTCCTGCAGGGTGACATTGGTGTCTTTGCTGGAAGCTTGCAGAACCTTGATCAGCTGCTCCACCTGGATCAAGAAAACAAGAGTGGATGTAGGGTATTATACTGCTGGTATACTACTGCCCTGTCACTAGGGGGGCAAACTGCCCTAGGGTAAAAGTCACCTCCTGGGTACCTACCTCAGTGTTCACAGTCTCATTATTCCTAGAGATAGGATCAGTGTGGATCCACAGAGCGGAGTTGTTCCTCAGTGCCACCTGGGAGACAAGCACAGAATTGGAGAACAACATTTGGGGGAGGTTGTTCAATGCTCTTGAATAAAATGCTACCCAAGTGGGCCCAGTGTGGGGGCTTAAATAGCAATTAACTCCTGGTCCCCTGTTACGGGCGCTCCAGAGCTCTCTGGCACCTGGTTCTCGTCCCAACACAGCAGAGGCTCTGTAGTGAGCGAATGGAGTGCGCGTCTCTACTATGTCAAGACAAGAACCATGAAAGTAAAGAAGAGCAGATGGTCGGGAGCTCTGGAGCAGCAGCGGAGACGTGGAGGTAAGTATACGTTTTTATTTTTCTATTTTCACCACCCTGGCCCCATTTATGTATAATTTTCCTAAATCCAAGAACCCCTTTATACAGGACATCGGACGAAGTCTGACCGCAGAGGGCGGATGACACCTGCAGCCCTCCCCGACACTTACACACCAGTATAAAAGGTGGGTTAATACTACGTTAATGCATATGTTATAGGTATCCATCGGGGTAACGTGAAAAAAGCTACCCCAGCAGATACTGCAGCGCAGCCTCGACGACCGCAGAGAGGAGAATAGAGCAGACATAGTCCAGCGTGGGCTACATTTGCTCTATTTCCAAATGCATACGTTTATTTTACAGGACTCCATAGACGCATGTGCCGGGGAAATAGAGCAAATGTAGCCCGCGCAGGACTAGGTGTGCTCTATTACCCTCTATGGGGTCGCCGAGGCTGCGCTCCGGTATCTGCTGGGGTAGCTTTTTCACGGTTACCCCGATGAAGTACCAGCAACGTATGCATTAACGTAGTGTGAACCCACCTGAATATGGATTCTCTACACACTGCTTCCTGCAGGACTTGTGCTTATATGCAGCAGCCAACCTGAACAAGCAGAGCTGCAGTGTAAAGCATAAGCCACAGCCCGAGCCCTAAGACAAAGGAGAGGATTTTAACCCCTCAATGACCAGGCCTAGGTCACACCTTTACTCTGATGGGTGACAGAGAAAGCCCCCTTGCTCGATGCCATTTGGGCTCTCTAAGGGGTTAAACAAAACATTTCCTGGTCCCTTATGCCGTGCAAGCTAAATGACAGCATTCTGCAGTAAGGGGCTAATACAGCTCGGCCTCCCAATAGAAGAGGGGCCTGATTAGAAGACATGTGGCCTCATATATCAAATCTGTCTAGCAGTAAGACTGTCCTTGTTGCCCATAGCAACCAGTCAGCGCTCACAGCAACCAGAATTCATAGTAACCAGAGCCCATAGCAACTAGTCAGGGCTCAGAGCAACCAGAGCCCAGAGCAACTAGTCAGGGCTCATAGCAACCAGTGCCCATAGCAACTAGTCAGGGCTCATAGCAACCAGTGCCCATAGCAACTAGTCAGGGCTCATAGCAACCAGAGCCCATAGCAACTAATCAGGGCTCATAGCAACCAGTGCCCATAGCAACTTTGTCAGGGGCTCATAGCAACCAGAGCCCAAGCAATATCGGGGTCATAGCAACCAAGGCCCATAGCAACTAGTCAGGCTCATAACAACCGGCCCCCTAGCAACTATCAGGGGCTCTAGCAACCAGAGCCCATAGCAACTAGTCAGGGGTTCA
>JAODAL010052544.1:0-25896 GCA_025379985.1 Phyllomedusa bahiana
ATTTAGCGATTAAGTATCTTGAACTCAGGGCACTCTACAAAGAACATCACAATTCTACATATTGTTCTGTTAGAGTAAGATCAGTATTTCTTACAGTATTTCCACTTGAGTATGCAATATTTTGCCCACAACAATGTAACATAGTACTGTTGAGTGGTTTGATTCTATTTCTACATGCTCTGGTGGTCATATTGCACCACTTAGCAGGTTATTGATTAAAACATCAGCCCAGATCGTGCACATAAGCCCAACAAGAAGGCTATTACTGCAACCATAAGCAAGCTGGTCTCTAAATTCTATATTAGCTACTTGTAAATATCCAGAGACGTCTAAAATTTGTTGACAAGTTAAATGCCCCAGAACATTACATTATATGAAAAACAGAATTGTATGTACAGTATGTATATATATATATATATATATATATATATATAGAGAGAGAGAGAGGGAGTGAGAGATAGATGGATAGATATAATTGAAACCAGAAGTTTACACACTATATAAATAGTCACATATCCATGTTTTTCTCACTATCTGACATGAAATCAGAATAAACCTTACCCTTTTTAGGTAAGGTATTTTAAAGCACACTAGAAACACACTGCTTCTGTGTGTAACATCATGGGAAAGGCTAAAAAAATCAGCCAAGATGTCAGGGAGAGAATTGTGGACTTTCAAAAGTCTGGTTCATCCTTGGGTGCAATTTCGAGATACCTGATGGTGCCTCATTCATCTGTACAAACCATTATATGCAAGTACAAACAAGATGGGAAATCCAGCCATTCTGCCGCTAGGGAAGGAGATGGGTTCTGTGTCTCAGACATGAATATACTTTGTGCATATCAACCCAAGAAAAATAGCAAAAGACCTTGTGAAGATGCTGGTGGAAGCTGATAAAATTTTGTCATTACCCACAGTGAAGTGAGGTCTGTATCAACATGGGCTGAAAGGCCACTCTGTCAGGAAGAAGCCATTACTCCAAAAGAAACAGATAAAAGCCAGATTAATGTTTGCAAATGCACACAAGAACAAAGACCTACTTTTTTGGAGACATGTCCTGTGGTCTGACAAAGCTAAAATTGAACTGTTTGGCCATAACAACCATGATTAAGTTTGGAGGAAAAAGGTAGAAGCTTGGAAGCCTAAGAATACCATCCCAACTGTGAAACACAGGGGGGGTGGGGGCATCATCATGTTGTGGGGTTGTTTTACTACAAGAGAGACTAGTGTACTTCACAAAACAGATGGCATCATGAGGAAAGAAGATTATGTGGCAATACTGAAGCAACATCTCAAGACATGAGCCCGGAAGTTAAAGCTTGAGCGGAAATGGTTTTCGAAATGGACAATGACCCGACGCATACTGCCAAATTGGTTAACTGGTTAAAAGGATAACCAAGTCAATGTTTTGGACTGGCCATCACAAAGCCCTGATCTCAATCCTTTTGAAAATTTATGGGCAAAGCTGAAAAGGCAGGTGCAAGCAAGGCGACCTAAAAACATGGCTCAGTTACACCAGTTCTGTCAGGAGGAATGGGCCAATATAAATAATTTTGGTAATCCTAATTGACCTAAAACAGGTAAGGTTTATTCTGATTTCAAGTCCGATATTGAGAAAAACATGCATATGTGTTTTTTTTTATAGTGTATGTAAACTTCTGGTTTCAACTGTATATATAGTATAATACTAAATGGATATTGATGGATGATTTCCTTGAAGCTACTTGTTTCCAAGTCCAAACCCTAACATGACCTCTTACTTACCATGTGCCACTTCAACTCCTCTAGCTAATTTGCTAATGAGTGTTCATCATGATATTAGTCACCACTAGTAATCACTTTTGATCTGGATCAGGATGGTTTCATCCTAACCAGGATTATGCTGTAAAATCATGGGGAAATCATACTATAAATCTATAGCCTGACAGTCATACACTTCCTCTTTTCTGCTTCCATTCGGAGAACTTTGTTGCCATGAACTTAGTCTGTAACAATGTTTTGGTAGGTAATAAGTAACACCCACATGAACTAAGTAACATGTTAGGACCCAAAGTTTTCAAGCAGAACACTTTTTTGTGCATTTTATGTCACATTTCTGATGCAACCACAACAGTGCATGTGACCCACTATATTTATCTCATTCTAGTTTGTAAGTGGTTGATTAAACATTTCCTTTTAAGAATTTTATTGAAGAGAAATCCATATGCATACTATAAAACAGAGTAATGTATGGAAATCTCTGAAATGGGTGATATTTCTAAAAAAGACTTGTAGGTGGGCTATAGATAGAATATATTAAAAACATTTATATAAAATACATATGTACACTATACATTTTTTATTAAACCAACAGGAATTCAGTTTTAGTCCTGGTATGAATTACTATGACTATGATGTATTTGCTTTCCTTAGTTTGATGTATTCTTGTCCTATTGGACCTACGTGCACACGAAGCCGAACTAGGGTTAAGAAGGTGTTATTCACCTTGAATGCTCTATAAAGACTGGCAAAAAATATGATTTTCTGAGGAGCAAAAATAATGTCTGAAAATAACAAAAAAAACAAAAACGCAGTATATATGAGGGAATGTCAAAATGTAAAGTTCCCAGTTATTAATTTATTAATATAATAACGTATCATTCGGTCACCTGCTCAATGTATGAACACACAAATTACTCTATTTTCCCTTCACAGTAGAGACATTTGTTTAAGCAGCAGAGGTAGAAATGAATTACCCTTGGTAAAAATATGTGGTTTTAAAACCATTTTTTTTCAAACGGATCATAAAGTGCTGTGAAATTTTATTCTAAATTTTGGGTAGGAAAATTTAACCCAAAATGTTTAAAAGTAGTAAAAACTAAAAAAATGGGGGCCTTTTTTCTAGAAATTTTATTTTTCAATTATCACTCCCAGGAATTCCAAGCGTAAAGATCCCTTATATCATAAGCTGGTGTCACCCCTGCCCCCCTTTTGTAGAGCTTCTTTTGGGCCCCCCACCCCCGCTCACCCCTTTTTTCCATGGGATTTTTTTTAAAACAGCATTTCCCCAAAAGGGGTAATCATAACCCCTACAAATTGAAAGGACCATTAAATGTGAGTTCCTCCAGATACCCCACACCTATGCCAAGAGGAACCATTTTTTCAATGTGCCTAACATAAAAACCCCCTTTCTCATTAAAGAGTTTTTTTTCCGAAAAATTCAACCTTTTCTTCTTGCTGCCCCCTGTTTGGGCTTTTAAAATGAATTTGGGATTCTTTTTGACCCGCATTTTTATCCAGACAACCAAATCCCCTACCCTAAAATTCTCCTTTACTTTACGAAATTTTTGTGTCCCTACTTGTTACATACTGTACTTGAAGAGGGGTTAATGCCTGGAAGGTTTAAAAAAGGGAAATTCCCGGGGGCCTCTTAAAAATCGTTTCCAGTGAAAACACTACACAAAATCCCCAACGAAACCCAATAAATAAAATTTAGTTGCAAGGTGGGGGCCCTGTTACCAATGAGAGTCATATTGATCTGATCACAGAACTGCTTAAAGTTTTGAAAGTGATCTTCTAAAATAAATGGAACTCACTTTTTATTCATCTGTGATATAGATTTAAATTATACACAACACCATTGCCACACATACCAACTTTAATAATGAGTTTTGTATCATTTACAGCTGTTAGTGTGAGTTTACACCATGTTAATAACTATTTTTGAGGTATCTATCAGGTATACCTCTAATGTAGTCATTAATGTAATGTGAACCCAGCATTAATGTTAGGAAAATATACTGTTATAGGTTTGTGGGGAACATACGAAAGAGTATACTATGTGAAGTGTAATGCTGCTGCCTCACTTCCTTAAAGCACCACTTCACAATGACTTCTTTTTCAGGGATACAATATTAGGGTATGTTCACACGAGCACTGGGGCCCTGCCCGGCCCCATTACAACATCACCGCGGCGCTTTTCGCCGAAAGTAATTGACATGTCATTTTAAACCCCCTGGGTACAAATTTTTATTGTACGACGGGGAAGGAGGGTAATCCATAGTTTCAAAGGGAAACTTTGGGATTACCATATTTCAGCTGCACCTTGGTATTAAAAGCCAAATAATGGCAAAATGTGCGTGAATTACCCCGTGGAACACCCCCTTGGGGAACTTTATGCCATGTGAGCCCACCCTACCCGGATTTTGAAATTTTTGAATGTGTAAAAGGAAGAAAATGAAAATGAATTATCCTAGCACCCTTTGTCTACACAGCACAGAATTCCTGTCAGATTTTCAGCGGAATCAGCATTTTGAATCCGACGAAAATACGACTGTACCCAGTGCGTGTATACTTTAATAGAAAATCCGTATTGTAGTCTACACAGCATGGGTTTTTTATAAGCCCGTCCCCTCCCGCGAAAGATAGAACGTTCTATCTTCCCCCGATACCCGTTGGATTTCCCCTTTTGCCCCAATGGTGGTGGGAAATCCAAAAACCGTCTGCGGCTTTTGGCGCAAGCTTGTGCCAAAAGACGTGGTACAGCAATGTTAGAATGCCGTCGGATTTTGAACGGCATTTTAACTTTACTGTGTAGATGTAGCCTTTGTGTTTCTACTTAGTGTCCTCCAACAGTGTGGACTAAATGCAAATAAAATAAAAATTCTGAGCACAATAACTTTCTTCAGTCCCCATGTTTTAAAAATATCACAAAAAGTTTCTAAAAAAAGATAAAGGTCCTTTAAAGAGCTATATATCTGCGCTTTTGTCTATTATTCTACCACTTGGAGTCAAGTGACAGGATAAGTGTTCAGTTAGGCCAGAACTTATATGAGCTTACTACTTCAATTCTTTGAAAGTTCTTTTTTAATATACTAAGTAGTTGAGCCGGCCCCATGTCCAGTTTCTATAGAAGAATTGTCTAAATCCTTAACAATACAAAAAGTTTTATTTGGTTGTAATTTTTTATGCTATTCTAAAATGTGAACCGATTTTTTCTAAATGCAATTTAAATTTTATAAGCATAGACAATCATGATAGTGATAATGACCATGATAGTGATCATAACCTTTGCTGCAGGTAATGGGTTGTGTTACCCACCTGTATCAGTTTACTTTGTGTAAATCAGTAATATCTGAAAAGGTTCTAGAGATCAAAATTTTTTTTGAAAAATGAGGGAAAGGGGTGGGAGTACCCCACACATTCTGAAGCTTCAAGGAACACAATAGAATGAGACATGTTAGAATCCAATTTGAGGGACCCATGCTTCCTTAAATAGCACTGATTATATTAGGCCACATAAGCATTAGATTGTCAGTGAATCTCACTAACTTCTAAAATCTATGACCTTCTTAATTCCTCCTGTTTCAGAAAAATCTTTGGGTCTACTTTAAATATAAATTTTGCATTGTTTTGTGTATTTTTTTTTTGCTTAAAAATGCTTAAAAAACTGCATGCTTTTTAAGCCTTGTGTTTTTTCATGCAGATTTTGTAGCATGTTTTACAAATAAAAGTGTTGCTCATTATATTTGATGTATTTTATCTGGAGCATTTTTCCCATCACAAATCATGTAAGCTATTATATAATGGGGATTTTGTCATCAAAGGACAGTAGGATGAAATTATATTTCTTCTTATTTAGATATGAAATGTTGGGAATGTGTTTTTTGTAGGGGCTGTATTTACTATCAGTGCCACTAGCATTGTGTATGTTTTAATTTTGTGGGCCATTTGTGTCTGATTGTATTGGTTATTTGGGCCTTGTGGAGAAGAGGTTATATATTTGTGGTTATTGCTTGATCGTTATTAGTCTAGTACCTCAATAGGGCGAGCCACCGAGAGGTGGGGCCGCCCTTTTTGGGGCGATGTCCCTACCCGTTTTGATAGGATATCAATAGGTGACAGTATTGGGATATATCTATATCATTTTTGACAACTTTTGTCTTTTTCCCTTTTTTCGGGGGCTTTTGCTACAATAGTCGTTAACTATATAGTATTCTCTTCTCCAGTGCTATATTTACACATCGGTTCCGGCATTATTTGCTTCCATAGGGAGTTTGTTGCGTGTATATTTTAAATTGGTATTAAATAAAAGTTATATTTTAGAGTGGGTTTATTTTTAACATTTTTCTGTGATTATGTGTGGAATATTGACCCGGTTATTTATCAGCTAATTTCTGTGACCATCAAATAATGCAAAAATCATGCACATATGTGTTTTTGGTGCAGAAAAAAAAAACTGTGGAGGTTTTGGAGGAGAATAATGCCAAAAACTGCCTGATAAATGTTACACCAGTTTACCAAAAACACACCAAAAGTGAAAAAAAGCTACAAAGAAAAGTGTGTTTTATATTTGCCTATTGACTTCCAGCTAACATCTTGTTGTGTTTTTGCAAAACATAACCCTTGAAAAAACACAAGCAAAAACACTACTAAAACACATGCAGTTTTGCAAGGATGTAACATGTGATTCCAGCTTTTCATAAGGAAAAAAAAACAAGTGAAAAATTGTGTAAGAAATATTATACTAAAATTATAAATATGTCTTTGTTCTTTGTGGGCAAGACAACAAGACTCCATATAGAAACAGTTTCATATGAGTCGAGGAAAGCATTTGCTTGATTAAGCAGCTGAAATCAGATTTACTCGAGGTCATCAATGCATCTAAAATGTCGAAACCTGGAAAATGTAGGATGTTGGTTCAGATGATATATGATAATATCAGGGACGCTGACAGTAAGGAAGATGCATTGTTTGCCAGGCTGCAATATCCAGTGCTCTGTATCCACACCCTTTTACTATACTCTGGAGAAAAGCATCTTTGTTAACACCAGATACCAAACGTAAGCAAGAAACATCAACAAAATAATCCTTGTTGGCACTTCTCAGCTCCAGCAAATTCTTGTCTCTTTTTAAAATGCAAATTGCATTTCCCCATAATTACAGTATATTTTAAAATGATCCCTTTCGCTGTGAGGCATGAAGTCAAAATAAAATAGCCCCTGTCAAATTATCTGTCTCGGTAACTACATGATAAATGGTTCTCCTCTTTGTTCTTTTTCAGTGGACACTTGAAGTGTTATTATCTGCAGTACCCTAGGGACACACTGTATTAAGGCTCCTTTATAGCATCTGGGAGAATAGTTCAGCATTTAAGAAATAAGGATTCTACTTTCCAGCCTTAATTGTCAGTTATGTAGGAACATGATAATTCCCATCTTAAAGGGGTTATCCACTATTTTAAAAAAAAGTAGGTTGGGAGGGGTTAAAATAGAAAAAAAAAAAACTTAACTGTAAAGTTTGGCTGTTCCCACTGCTCATTGCTCACGATGTCACGTTTATTGGTCATGTGACACTACAGGCAATTACTGGCCTCAGTAGTCTCTTACATGCCTCATGAGGCCAAAAATTGGTTGCAACATCACATGACCGATAAACATGATGTCGTCATTAGGGAGCACCAGGTGCAGCAGTGACGATGAAATGGTTCCCGCTTTAGAGGGGAGTTAAAGTCTTTTTTCCTATTTTTAATCCTTTAGTCCTAGCAACACCACTTGGGGCCACATTTATGAACCTGTTTGGGTCTAAAACTCACTTTTTTGCCCATAGGTTACTATCGGCAAAAGAGTGAGTTTTAGACCTAAACTGTTTCATACATGTGGCCCTTGGTACCTGCACCCACACCTTACAAAAAAAGGATGCCTGATCAGTAGGTAATCTGAGAGTTGGACTCTCAGCAGTTTAGTATTGATGGCTTATCCTAGGGATAAAATCCTCAATAATTCCTTAAAATCAAATTAGCAGCAATAAATTATAATTTAATTGTTGGTCAAGTTGTTAGAAATATAGTTAGATGTATATATGTATATATATATATATATATATATATATATATATATATATATATATATATATATATATATATATATATATATAATATATATATATATATATATATATATATATTTTTTTTTTTTGCTAACTAGGCTGAATTGTAATTTACTGAAAAATGGGACATTGTTTACTGAAAAACACAGACACAAGGTCATACTTGGCTTAAGGGCTATATAATGAAGTATTCCCAGTAGGTAGCAATATAAGCCTCAGTGCTGGGGCTGGGGGAAATCTTTACAGGTGCAGCTCACTGATGGACAATTGCTCACACAACCATCTACTAAGGGGGCAATGGCCTAGTAAAAAAACACTGCACATTAGATATTTACCAGTTCACACCAGAATGCAGGAAAGCCACAATACAACACTGGGGAGACTACAAATGCAAAAATACTAATAAACAACCACTTACATGTCTACTATCCATGAAAGGGGTGGTTACCAGTATTACTATTCAACATAGATAAGGCTTAGGGTATGTTCACACGGGGTTATTTTGGCGCACATTTCACCACGTATTTGCGCTCTAATACGGGCAACATACATGACGAAATTACAGTAATCCATAGTTCTCATAGAGAACTATGGATTACGCCTCCTCTCCCCACTCGTACAATACGACCGTATTGTACGCGCAAGGAGATAAGGGACATGTCAATTATTCGTGGCGAATACGTGCCGCGAGTGATGCAGTTCTGTGGGGCCGGTGGACTGCCGCCCCCCCCTACCGCGCCATAGGAGTACGTGCTGATTAGCTCCCGAAAGACACAATGTGAACATACCCTTGTAAATGGTGCCAATTATACAGTTAAGTGTGGTACACCATGCTGGCAATTACCCCCTCATGAGCATTAGGTGTGTGAGTGGTTATCAGTATTTGTGCATTTATGCAGTTTCCCCTTGTATGATATTATGGCTTTTCTGCATACTGGTGTGAACTGGTACTTATCTAATGTGCAGCATTTGTTTTTTTACTAGGCAGTTGCCCTTTACTAGATGGTTGTGTGAGCAATTGTTCATTAGTGAGCTGCATCTGTAAAAAATTTCTCCAGGTAGCACTGGGGCTTATATTGCCTCCTACTGGGAATAGTTCATTGTACAGCTATTGAGCTTTTAGTATGGCCTTGGATCTGTGAAATGCCATTTAACAGTCTTGTTCGACAAAACCTGTGGAATCTCCCAGCTGTCACAGAAACTGATAAAACTAAGAAATTGAGGGAAATGAAATTATTCATGAAATAGGTGAAAGATTAATGAATGTCACAGCCAAAATACCATATGCTAAGCAACTTGTGTATGGATGTAAATTTTTTTATTAAGTGAAAATATACACTCCTCGAACACCAGGGAAAGTATTATAGCAGTATACGACTTTAACACGTTCATCAATAAAAACAGAGCTTGCCATTGTGTTCAAGAGGGTTACAGACACATTTGGCCAGAGATTTAAGTTTACAACAGCACGTACACATATCTAGCAAATATCTCAAGGCTATAAATTTACTAGCACTAGAAAGTGTTGCACAGAGGTGTGTGTCTGTAAAATCTGTAAAGAGAGCAGCAATAGTGAAAGCCGGCCAAAATGAAAAGCCTTAGGATGAATGTTATCTCTGTTATCACCAGAATCAAATCCTTAAGGAGATGAAAGCATTGCTTGAATATCTGATGGTGGCGACCGAACTAATAAATTTTCACAAAACAGCCAGTGAGGGAAATAATGGACAATAACTTCATCTATGGACGTTTACAAATGACCATAATACATATTAAACTTTTTTTCTGAGACTGAACTGCAATACCAGGCATAACCTCTATACTATGGAAGGAAGCCACCATGTTTTTCCATTTAGTGTCTGCATTATAGATACAATACTTTGACCCCAGTGAGTCTACTCTACCAACCTTTGATAGCAACATGTAAGATTAATGGCAGAAAAAGACCGCAAGCTCCATCTAGTCTGCCCTTATATTATGTCCCTTGTATTTTTATGTTAGGATAGATATATTATTATTCTAGGCAGCAATCCATTCACTTACTGTTGATTTTCCAACCACCTCTGCTTGAAGCTTGTTCCAAGCATTTATTACTCGTCCAGTAAAAAAATATTTTCTGACATTGCTTTAGATTTGCCGAAAATAATTTTAGATTGTGTCCTCTTGTTCAAACACAGTCAATGTGTATGATGGGATAAATCCTGTAAGAAACGTTGGAAATACCAGTGGAAAGAGAGAATCAATACATGCAATCCACTACTGTGTATGTTTGTTAATGGGACCATAAAAAATATTTGGAAATGTGCGATAGACTATTGGATGACAAATCCTGCTATCGGACCCTTCCAAATGATCCAACTGACACTTTTAAGAAGGAATTATTGACTATCCTCACTGAAGCCAAAACCAACAGACTCATCTCAGTGGATGAGTTTGAGTTTTTGTTCCCAAAATTTCCTAAAATAGCTACGTTTTATAGCTTACCCAAAATACATAAGGGGACCACCCCCCTAAGAGGTCGCCCCATTGTGTCGGGCATCGATTCTCTTACCCAGAATTGTGGAATCTATTTGGATAAAATCCTGGCTCCTTTTGTTGAATCCCTTTTTTCTTACACTAGAGACACTACAGACCTGTTAGGTAAATTGGACGGTATACATGTCTCTTCAGATAGCTGGCTTGCCAGCATAGATGTAGAGGCATTATACACCAGTATTCCGCACAATTTAGGAGTACAATCAGTAAAATATTTTTTACTTACTCGAGGAACACAATTTGAACAACATAGCGATTTTGTCTTGAGACTGCTTGAATTTGTGCTGACAAGGAATTTTTTCCTTTTCAACGGAAGGCTCTTCCATCAGCTGAGGGGGACTGCCATGGGCAGTCCCTGTGCACCATCTTATGCTCATCTGTATCTCGGCTGGTGGGAGAGCCTTCTAGTTTTTGATGAAACTATGACGGAATGGACGGACCACATAGGTCTTTGGACTCGATATATAGATGATGTGTTCATCGTCTGGAACGGTCCGAGGGCACACTTTTTTTCATTTATGGATCGATTGAACTGTAATGATCTGGGACTTAAATTTACATCAGAAATACACTCTGACTGTCTGACATTTTTGGATGTCAAGATTGCTAAAGACAGCAAAGGGTCTATTTCAACCTCCATATTCCGTAAACCCACATCTTCCAACTCATTACTTCACTGGCGGAGTAGTCATCCTGTTTCACTGAAAAGAGGCATCCCAAGGGGCCAGTTTTTGCGACTACGCCGAAATTGCTCCAGTACGGCGGAATTCAAGAGACAATCCTGTGACCTTAAAAGAAGATTCAGGGAAAAAAATTACCCTGAAGATGTAATCCTTAAAGGATACCATCACGCGTTAAACGCGACAAGATCCAGTTTACTCATCCCTAGAAACAGGCAAGGGAATTTAGAAGCAAACAATTTGGCACGCATAATTGGCACCTTTGATGAGGCCTCTAAAGAGGTGAGGGAGATTCTCAATAAACATTGGGATATCCTAATGTTAGATCCCGATATCAAAGATAAGGTTGGATCATACCCATTGGTCACCTTTAGAAAGGGGCGAAGTCTATATGACACTTTAGTTCGGAGCCACTACACACCATCTCCACGAAGCAATACCTGGTTGGATAGGCAACCTCTTGGTTGTTTTAGATGCAGTGGCTGTGTGAACTGTAAATATGTAGAAACAGGAAAAACTTTCACTAACCAACACACAGGACAACAATTCAAAATTCGACACTTTATTAATTGTAGAACTGTTGGTGTTATTTATCGAGCCAAGTGTCACTGTGGAAAGGAATATATTGGCAAAACCACCCGTGAATTCCGTCGACGCATTGGAGAACATGTGGGGGATATACGGAATAAGAGGGATACCCCCATTTCAAGGCATATTTGGTCGGAACATGGGGGCACATTCCAACAACTCAGATTTATGGGGATTGACATTGTGACACCCCACCCCCGCAAAGGTAATCTGGACAAAATACTGCTACGCAAGGAAAGCTTCTGGATCTATACATTAATGTCATTGCAACCCACAGGTTTGAATGAACAGCTCAATTTCCAGTGCTTTCTATAATTTTCCTCTAGTACACATGTATTCTAATTATATTGTGGCTATTTGATATAAACAAAAAAAACTATTTTACACATACTATCTGTGAATGAGATTAGTTTGGGCAGAGACTGAGGGCATAATGTTTCCCTTCGCTTCTCATATTCTTTTCATTTAATCATTTTGGCTATAAATGTCCCCTCTCTTTGATCATTAATCATGATTTCGACCATGTACATTAAAATATTATTAGGATGACATGCCTTCTTTAAACATACCATAATCGGCAGTTTTCGGGGGTATGCAATCCATCAATTGAAGGGTTCTCTGTCTGGAGACTCAGATTCTGTCCATTCCGTAACGTCACTTCCGTTTACTGAATGAGGCACGGCGCTATGGAAGTGTCTGCGATCCAAGCCTCGATATGGATCTGATGTGACTACTTCCGCATCAAGCACAGGAATACTGCGCGTCATCATGGCAACGAACACGCCGTGTCTCGCGCTGAACAGGTGCTTGTATTTTTGGTGCTGACAGCACGCCGTGTATTGGTTACTGACCAACACGTGATAGGGGTGCTGCCTATTTATATGTAGGACTAATCACCATCCAATACACAGCACATCATAGCTGTGTCTAGACGTTGGGAGCCATATGCTCCTGCCGCCTGTATAATTGGATACCGCAACCCATTTAGGTAAGATTATATTGATACTTTTTCACGTCATGGCTCTTTTTCACTATACGTTTGAGTGCACACGTTTTTGTTTATGAATACTGATATGCTTACTTTCATTTGTAGCCTGTTAATCAGTGTCCCCTGAGGAGGTCTGAGCGGGCGCCGAAACATGTTGGGACAATTAAGAAAGTAAGGCGTATTTTGTCTACCCTATTTTCCGTGTTAAATGCTTAGGGAAATTTAGGGTATAATACATTAGGGACAGGTTCCAGCCGGGGCCGTCCTTATTGGGACGTTCTTATACCCCGTATAATAGGCTAGGGGTGTAATAGAATACACGGTAGGGCTACTAGGGTCAGAATTGTTTATATACAATTGATCCCTTTGATAGCTTGTCCCTATGTAGGTATCACAATTGCGGGTTTTTTATTTTTTTTAGGTTTAACTATTGTAGCGTTGTGAGAGATATATGTTTTTATATATAGACTATTAAAAGTTACATTTTATATTATCTTCTATAGTATGCTCTTCCACTATGATAAATTAACTTTAGAAATTCTGAGCGATTGTGGAGACTGGCCTCTAATCAGATCACCATAGAGGTTTTCATACATAATTAATGGGAACCTACCATCAAAATTTTTCTTTCCACATATTGACAAGCAAAATGCCACTGTTTCCCTATGTACATTGCTCTCTATGACTTCCCTTCTTATAGCACAGTAATGAAAGGATTGTTAGATAGCCCTTCTTTCTGGTCTGGCCTAAGATGTCTAGCCCCCCAAGCTTGACAAAGGGGGCGTACCCCGAAACGTCGCGCAGGTGTAACTGCCTTCCAACACCAACCAATGAGAGGATGCAGTGAGTTCGTATCAGAGAAACTTTGTATCCATATGAAGAACTATTACAGCGTTTAAAGTTTACAGATGTATGTGTAAGAGCCTGCCACTTAGGAGCCAGCTGAGAGACTGACATAGTGCTCTCGATGAGATCGTCTGTATGTTTAACAGGCGTTCAGTAAAGGAACTATTTACGAGACTGTTTGCATGGCGATTAGGCTACTAGCAAAGGAGCCAGTTCAGAGACTGATGTTGTTGTTCTGCTTGTGATTGATAAGCAAGATAAAAATCTGTTACAGTCCAGAAACACTTTGTAGTATAGTATCGCTAGGTTGGACGCCTAGTCTGGACTGTTATCCATGCGTTTTTTGTAAATTGAAGGTACACAAAAAAGTGTGTCTAAATATTATCAGCAATAACCTGATAAGTGTAAAGAAACCTCACCTGCCAAGTTCAGAGAAAGATTGCCCTATATTTCTCTTTCATATATTGCTCATGGTCTAGTATAATATTATCTATTCCTGTGGAGAGAACAATGGAGCAATCATTACGTCATAAGTTACCATTTGTATTGAGACATAAAAGCGATCAGTTGCAGCTGAAGTAAAATGAGATTAGTCTGCCTGCTATATAAAAGTTTTCTCTCACAGCTAGAGATGGACAATGTTTGATATGTAATTTCAATTTTACAGCACTATTGAAACAAAAAAATGCCAAAAATTAAAAAAAAAAATTGTTTACCAGGAATATTGATTTAAAAAAAAAAATACTCCTTTCTGATGGAACAGTATCTTGATCAGACGTCTCCCTCTAGTTTGGTCCATACAGTCTGCAGGCTAACACAGAAAGGCTTCTTATATCCTAAGTGGTCAACAACATAGTGGGGCACACTTCATAATTTTGTCTAAAAGTTACACACTGTATGGTCAATTTATGAAGTGATATACACCAGTATTCTGGCCTGAAAAAGTCACAATTTTGTTTGCACAAGTCATATTTGTTTTCTGTTTCATATCAAGCTAGCAACTTTTCAAAAAAGTGAGTGGATCTTAGAAAACAGTTGTGTTGTCCACAACAAATTTACAGTTATAAAAAAAATATACTAGAAATCTACTCCGTGCCATAGGTAGGGTGGATTTCTCTCTTTGAAATACATTGACATTGAAAAAAGTGTCAAATGTACTAATCCTTACGATACCTCTTCCATCTTACTCCTGTGAGCTTTTCATTAAGGCAAGTATATATAGCGACACTGTTAATAAAGGTACCTCTATAGATTTACACTGGGCAATCTAAGGACGCAGCAAATTTATCACAACAGCTTATGCTGTTTCATAATTTTGCTCTATATTTAAACCTGTCTAATCTTTTTTTATAACAACTAATAGCTGGCCTAATTTGCACCAATATTCTATGCCAGAATTAATGCAGACATTGTCACATTTAGACCACACCTATTTTTCGAAAATCACATTCACTTTCGCAGATGAGATGAAAACGTGTCTACAAAAAATAATTTATCTGAGTCAAAAGGGACCAAATTTTGACGCATTTTTTGCCACATTTCTGGCACATCTACTATAATTTTTGTGCCCCAGTATTGTGATGAGCCTGTATAGTAGTAGAACCCTAGACAACATAGTTAATGGCTAGGCTAGTAGATAAAGATTTTCATCCAATTTAAAAAAAAAAAAAAAAAAAAAAAAAAAACAAAAAAAAAAAAAAAAAAAAAAAAAAAAAAAAAAAAAAAAAAAAAAAAAAAAAAAAAAATCATACTTATTTCTAATACGACTTTCATATATTTTGGGACATTAATAATAAATGATATACTTGTGCTTATATTTAACTGAATGAAAAAGTGACAATTGAAATGTGCACCAAGTCTGATATAACGCAGTAGCTGTTTGTAATACGGTGATATACATATTGGGTGACATGTATGAAAGGGTTGTTCGCCTTTTTTTGGCATACAATGCACCTAAGTGAGCAGTCTACGATGTCTATGACCTAATGAATGTGTTAGGCGGCTTTGTTGGTTAAGTCAACACTTTCTAATGCGCCTAACATTGGAAGGGTGTTCTGGGGGCGGTGTCGCACCACACTCGTAATATTAGACACATCTATGAATGTAGTTCGGCACAGCTAGGCGCATTAATGCTCGGACAGGAAGAAATAAGTAATGCGCCGAGCTTTGCCAAACCACATTCATAGATGTGTCTATGAATGTGTAAGCTTGAGGAGTCGGAGTGGAGCTAGATTTGCTGTGAGGGGCAAAAATGGTCCAATTATGTCTCAACTAGACGCTAGGCGAATCGATTCTAACGAAGTGGGAATTCGTTTAGAATATAGGGAAACTTCGGTTCGGATACGAAGGTCGAAACATTGGGGTCCTTCGGAGTGAACGTACGTGTGCATTTGATGATAAAATGGCTGCGAGCACATGGCGCTACATGGGGGCAAAGCACTCTGGGAGTGGAATGAAGGGTCAATAGCCTGCATGACATGTTGCAGAGATGAAGCAATCAGAGGACCGGCGGGATTCTGTGACGTCAACGAACTATATAAGACCCGAAGCGCGGCCGCTGGGAGCTCACTCTCCTCTCACTGTACTGACAGGGAAGTGCTGCTGCGGGTAGTGATAGCGCTTTCTGAAGAACTGATTTTTATCACAAGCGATTTTTGTGGCGGTTGTCTCAGCTTGTCTACAGTGGACTGTTCTCTGAATGATCTATTCTGATTTTTTAGGGGGTATTGGATATGAAATACAGTGTGCGTTCACTGCAGCTGCTATACATTCAATATCCAGTGGGATCTAAGCCAAGTTCCTGTTGTATTCATTTAAAGAAACAGCGTTTTACAATACAAATACCCACTTCATTTTTGGTTGACTCAATTCTTATTGCGGCAATTTACTTATCCAGGGCGTTATTATAGGTAGGATTTGGCTTGGTGTGATGACAAAAATAAACCGTCTTTTTCAACGCCAATATATATAATTTGTTTTGGTAGCCTAATTCAACAGCACAAGTTAATTACAATTTTATCTCTGTTGTGTGCGTAGAAAATACGCCATTGTAATCACGCTACAAAGCTACGTAGTTTGTGGTGAGCTCAATTTATTTTGCGCAATTTACATCAGGGGTTAATTACTGCGTTGTTTGCTGCTGTGGCTGACCAAAAATAAAACCGCTTTTTCAAACGCCCAAATATATATATTTTTTTGTAGGCCTAATATCACAAGAATAGGTTATATTACAATTTTAATCTCCTTGTTGTTGGGTAGGAAAATAGCCATTGTAACACCGCTACAAAGCTACTAGTTTTGGTGGCTCAATTCTATTGCGCAAACTTTACATAAGGGGTTAATTAAGCGTTGTTTGCTGGTGCTGGTCGTGCTGACAATAACTTAAACGTCTTTTTCAACGCCCAAATATATATTTTTTTTTTGGTAGCTAAATTCACAAGCAAAGTAATTACTAAATTTTATCTCTTGTTGTGTGGGGTAGAAAAATACGCCAATCTGTGTAACACGTTACAAGCTACTAGTTTGTGGTGGCTCAATTCTATTGCGCCAATATACATCCACGGGTTAATTAAGCGTTAGTTTTGCTGCTGTGCTGACAATAATAACACGTCTTTTCAACGCCAAATATATATATTTTTTTTGGTGCCTAATTCAAGCAAAGGTTAATTACAAATTTTATCTCTTTGTTGTGTGCGCGTAGAAAATATGCCATTGTAACACGCTACAAAGGCTACTAGGTTGTGGTGGCTCAATTCTATTGGCAATTTAATCTCAGGGGTATAATTAAGCGTTGTTTTGAGTTGTGCTGACAAATATAAACCGTCTTTTCAACGCCCAAATATATAGTTTTTTTTTGGTAGCCTAATTTTCACAAGCAAAGGTTAAATTACAATTTTATCTCTAGTTGTGGTGGCGTAGAAAATACGCCATTGTATACACGTACAAGCTACTAGTTTGTGGTGGCTCAATTCTATTGCGCAATTTTATCCAGGTTAATTAAGCGTTGTTTTGCTGGTGTGCTGACAAAAATAAAACCGTCTTATTCATCGACAATTAATATATTTTTTTTGGGTAGACCTAATTCACAAGCAAAAGGTTATTTACAAATTTCTATCTTTGTTTGGTGGCGTAGAAAATACACATTGTAACAGCTACCAAAAGCTACTAGTTTGTGGTGGCTCAATTCTCATGCGCAAATTTACATCCAGGGTTATTAAGCGTTGTTTTGCTGGTGTGCTGACAAAAATAACACCTGTCTTTTTCAAGCCAAATATATATATTTTTTGGTTAGACTTATTCACAAGCAAGGTTAATTACAATTTTATCTCTTTTTGTGGCGTTAGAAATATACGCCATTGTAACCGCTACACGCTACTCAGTTTTGTGGTGTTTCGGCTCAATTCTATGCGCAATTTACATCCAGGGGTTTAATTAAGCGTTGTTTGCTGGTGTGATGACAAAAAAACTAACCGTCTTTTTTCAACGCAAATTATATATTTTTTTTGGTAGCCTAATTCACAATGCCAAAGGTTATTTACAATTTTATCTCTTATGTTTGTGTGGTCCGGTTAGAAAATACGCCATTGTTAACACGCTACAAAGTAATAGTTTGTGGTAGTGCTCAATTCAATTGCGCAATTTACATACAGGGGTTAATTTAGCGTTGTTGTTGCTGGGTTGCTGAACAAAAATAAACCGTCTTTTCAACGGCAAATATTAATATATTTTCTTTTGGTAGCCTAATTCACATAGCCAGAAAGGTTAATTACAATTTTATCTCTTGTTGTGTTGTGTAGAAATAGCCATTGTAATACGTACAATGCTACTAGTTTGTGGTGGCTCATTCTATTGCGCAAATTTACATCCAGGGGTTAATTAAGCGTTGGTTTGCTGATGTGCTGACAAAAATAAAACCGTCTTTTTAAAGCCAAATATATTATTTTTTTTTTGGATGCCTAATTCACAAGCAAATGTTATTTACATTTTTAAATCTTTGTTGTGTGGCGTAGAAAATACACCATTGATAACACGCTACAAAAGACTACTAGTTGTGGTTAGCTCAATTCTATGCGCAGTTACATCAGGGGTTAATTAAGCGTTGTTTTGCTGGGGGGGTTGTGCTGACAAAAAATAAACCCGTTCTTTTTCAACGCCAAATTCTATAAATTTTTTTTTGGTAGCCTATTCACAACGCATAAAGATTAATTACCAATTTAATCTTCTTGTTGAATGTGGCGTAGAAACATACACATTGTATCACGCTACCAAAGTACTAGTTTGTGGTTTGGGCTCACTTCTATTGCGCAATTTTACATCAGGGGTTAATTAAGCCGTTGTTTTGCTGTGTGCTGACAACTTAAACGTCTTTTCAACACCGAAATATATACATTTTTCTTGGAGCATAATTCTCAAGAGAAGGTTAATTAATCCTGTTTGTGCTTTTACATTTAGTAAAACACACCAGTGCTTGTAAACGACCACATACAAGTAAATTTTTCTGGCCATTTGTGGAGCGCAACTTTATATCCAACGGGTTACCCAAGCTGTTACTGGGTTCATTTGGAGTCAAAAAGGGTGTCTATTTATCATATACAGATTCTTCATCAAAACAGTGTCCTGTTAATTTTAGGAACAAACAGTATGTCAGGACAAGAGAGGTGGCAGGCTCTGCAATACTGCGTGTGCAGTGGCACAAACATTTCTGAAACGGGGCCCAGGTCGCAAGCACAGCAAGGGGAGACGTCGCAGCAGGGGTCGACTCGGTGAGGCCACAAAACTGCCGCTGTCATTAGTAGGTCCGTGTGTTGATTCGAGCACCAAGGGTTCTTGATTGCGGTTGATACGTAGAGTATACACACTACATCTTTCTTTACTGTTTTTTTCTCCGTCTCTAGTTTTTTCACTCCCACCCAGATGACATCTGACAACCCCAGGCCCAAAGAGTCGGTGGGAACCTCAGACACAAACACTTAGTTGGCATGGCCCGAGGGAGGCGGTCTCAGCGGCCCTACCTGTCCTCAGCCGCAATCTGTCCCATCCTGTTCCCATCAGCCAGAGGGATCTACTATGTGGTCTGGGCTCAGCGCACTATATAGCGGAAGGGAGAACAATTTGAGCGGAGGGCAGTCTGCCAGTACTTGGCAGCGAAGAAAAGAAATGGGGCAATATCCCCGAGCTTCTTGCAGTAGGCGGCAAGTATTGATGTGGTGTGTGGCATGGGAGGTCATGTGGTGGAGAGGTCTCCAGCCTCGGCTCTACCTCTAGAGACCGGTGATGAGGACGTAGTGACGATGAAACACAAATAGATGATGATGTAAGACCGACGGCAATTGGGAGCCGGGTGAAGCAAGGGCCTTCATCATCGTCAGGAGTAAGAGGGCGTCAGCTTGAGCGTTCAGGCAGCGACGGCAGCCAGCAAGTGGGTTGTCGTGGCCGTTGGTCAGCTAGGGTAGCAGCGTTGTGAGGTCGGAGCCAAGCGTCCACGGGGTTAGAAAACCAGATTGCAGGTCCAAGGACGAGAGTAGCGGCACAGGGGCTCATGCGACGGCAGATGGCTGCGGCGAGAGTAGTCACCTCAGTGGGACGGGGTTGGCCGGTATAAAAATCAGCCTATCGGCGGTGTGGCTGTTCTTTGCTAAGACACCGGAGGAGCCGAATATGGGTAATATGTAGTATCTGTGGGGCCAGAAAGTGAAGCGTGGGGCCAGGGAGCTAACGTTGGCACAACGGCCCTACGTCAACACATGCAGCGTCACCATCGCGTGGCTGGGAGAAAACGTGGCCTCAGATGTGGTGGTCCATCCTGCCGCTGCAGCAGCAGCAGCGGCCAGTGGCACGCATGCCCATTCAGCCAGTCAAGGCTTCCACCACCTCTGCAGAAGGCAGCCTGTTTCTCTTTGACATCCTATCCCGAGTTCAGATGCTCCTGCTCCTCGCTACTCATGGCGCCAGCAAGTCGTTTCAGAGAGGCGATGCTAAAGAGACAACTAGTATGAGTCCAACCAAATCCTAATGGTGCAGCAGCTGACGTTGCACCTGTCCAAGTTGTTGGTACTGCAGTCCCTGCCCTTTTCCAAATGGTGGACTTGCACCATTCAGAGAACGCATGGCTTGTGCCGAGCCGAGATGGAGAGTTTCCCAAGCCGTAATTCTTTCCAAAAAGGCGAGTACCAGCCACTTCATAATATGTAGAACAGAAAGTGGGTCAGTCCTTGAGCTTATCGGTTTGTTCAAATGTACACGGCAGCGAGGTCGTCTGGAGCTGTAACTACGGTATGGGGCCAGTAATTGTCCTTTACGGCCCACGGGGTGAATGTGCTTCCTGCCGCCAGGCACCAACCAACAACTTGGTCAGGAGACGAAGCTTTCTCCTCCCACAGGTTGTCAAATGATTGCTCCTGCGCCATGTATCCCCTCCTCCTCCTCCACCACCACCACCACATCTCAGCCTCACCAAGTTTCTGCTCCAGTCATACACATGTGTTAGGGCACCACAGCGGTGTCACGCAGTTCTACACTATCTAGCTTGCCTCGGCGAACGAAGTCACACAGGGGAGTGAACTGTCGAGTTCATGCAGCAAGAAAACGATGTGGTGGCTTTACTCGCGTCCCACTGCAAATCGGAACATGGTGACGGACAATGGGAGGAAAATGGTGTCGCGCTGCACCGAGGATGGGATGGTCCATAGCGACCTGCATGGCGCACGTGTTCAATCTGGTTGTAAAAAGGTTTCATGAATGTCTTTCCACAGATCTTCCAGAACATTCTGAAAATGGCAAGGTAAACTGTGCATGAATTTATCTAATGATCGTTACAAAGCCAGCGAACAACCCTTCCTCGAGTTGCAGATGGCAGAACGGCCATCCCCCAACACGACTCTCTGATGATGCGATGTTTCCACCCGCTGGAATTCCAGCCCTGCACATGTTGGAACGACTGTATGACACAGAGAAAGGCCATTAACGAATTTTTTGATGATACAGGCAGACAGAAGTACTTCCCTGTGTAAATTTGATGTCCGCGAGTGGCAGCTCTTGCGTGAGACACCTGCGTTTGTTGAGGCCATTCGAGGAGGCCACCGTTATTTGTCAGTCGCCAGGACTTACGGGATGAATAACGTCCATTCAACTGCTTCATGTACCTGGAAAGATGTTGAAAAATCTGTCTGGAGGGACTGGAGAAGGTTGTGGCGACTACATATCGTGGCCACATTGAGGTTCCGGTGGGGACTGAAATGGAGGAGGTGGAGGAGGAGGACATTTGGTAGATCAGAAAGCAGAAGCATTGTCTGGTGAAATGGTGGATTTTCTACCCAGGTGACAGAGAGGAGGAGCAGAGCAGCTGGAGGGAGGTGGATGGAAGATGAGGAGAGACGAGGCAGATACTCCAGTAGCTCGTGGGCCAGTTTATACAGTGGAAATGGAGGCAGGGAGCCCCTCGGAAGTCACTTGTGCAGATGTCCCACAGCATGCTTATGTGCCTGGCTAGTGAACCAGCCGGACATAGTCAGCATCCGGCCCAGAGGGATGACTTCTGGATCTTCCAAACCCTATTGGACCTCATCGCTTACCGGGCCAAAATGGGACGACTTTTTCCCAAGTATTGAGAGGGAAGAAAATCAAATACTATAGGGAAATCCTCGTAATCAGTTGGACGTGCCTATGATGCGGCATCGTCCTCCTATGACAGGTCTGGCCAGGGGGGTTCCTTCAGCGCTCACGTTACTTCTGCGCTGGGCCTGGCTGGGGAAGTGGGGGCGGTAGGAGCAGTACTAAGCTCCATCAGCAGTAAACTAAGTCTGGAGGGAAAGTAACTAATGAAGCAGCTTCTCATTCACCGACTAGTGAGGAGGGCAAGTCACAGCAGCAGCAGCAGCAGCAGGGACATGGGCATTCCCGAACAACAGGTTGTGGCTACTTGGACAGCACCTCTGCCACCCAGTTAGAAGGAGCGCTGGGATTACTGGGCAGCCAAAAAAAAAATAAAAAAACTGGATGTGTGGCCGCAACTTTGCCGAGTTTGCAGTGGGAGAAGATGTCATGCCGGCCAGAGTTAGTCGTGTGGCGCATCAGAGCGGGTGTTCGTGCGGCTTGGGGGCCATCGTTACCCAAGGAGAACCCGATTGTACCACGGGAAATGTTGAACGACTGACCTTTGTCAAGATGAATCAGGCGTGGATCGGCCGGATTTCCACACACAATGCCTTAGGCGTCAGTGTCTCGGGTTCAAAACTACCTGCCTCAGCCACTATTTGATGCCGAGCCACCACGCCTGAATTTGCTCACACATCTGCTGATAGTTTCTCCATCTGCCTACCACCGTCTTTACCAAGGGACTGGTATTGCACCCACTCAAACACTATGTCATTGTGCCACTCTATGTGCTCAGAGCTGCTGACTGAGTTGATGTTTCCGTGACTTCCACACGCGTTGTTCATGTGTGCCACTCTGCGGCCTGGTACTGTTTTGCCACCTCCAGAATGTTCATTGTTGGCCACTCTCTAGACTCATCGCTGTTGCTCCTCGTCTTCACCGCACTCTCCTGTCATTGTGACACTGCTTGACTCATGCTGCTGCCGCCCCGTGACACTCGCTTACTCAGTCATTGTGCCGCTATGTGGCCCTAATACTATTTTGCCACCTGCAGAATTTAATTGTGCCACTCTATGACCACATGCTGCTGCATTGACTCCTGTCGTGCCCTCCAAACTGTGTCATTGTGCCACTGTCTGGACCTCATTGCTGCTGCCGTGGCTGCTTGCCGCTGCCTCCAACACATGTGGCTACTCCTGTTTTTGCAACCTCCAGAATTTGTCATTGTGCCACTGTTCTGACCTCATTGCTGCTGAATGTGGCTGCTGCCGCTGCCCTCAACACTGTGTCATGGTGCCACTGTTTGAACTTATGCTGCTGCTGTTGCTCTGCCGTGCCCTCCAAACGTGTAATGTACACTCTTTGACTACTCCCTCTTTTTTGACAGCTCCAGAAATTTGTCCATTGTGCCACCTGCCTGACTCATGCTTGCTGCCCACCAGTGACCATACCACACTGTGTCATTGTGACACACTGGCGGTCCTGGTTACTGTTTTTGCACTTCCAGAATGTCATATTTGTGCCACTGTCTGACTCATGCTGCTGAGGCTGACCGCCGTCACCTCCACTCTGTCACTATGTTGCCACCTGAGCATCTCAGTTTGTTTTTTTTCAGCTTTTGCTGCCATGGACTTTATTCAGGCTACGTTTCCTGCTTAGTTTTTTGGTCAAGTTTTGCCCCCCATAAGTGGACAGGGCATTTTATATGTGAAGCGATTCTAGAGCGGCGGCGGCAAGTCATGTGCGGTGTCATACTAAAACACAACATTGTTGAAGACCAAAACCAAGCTCCCTCTGCATATTTAAGAATGGCACAACGTTCTTACAGCATCCTGCAGCTCTGGGCAGCTGGGCAATAGCGCTTGTTTTTTAACGTGATTCGTGCCGAAGTTTAATTCGGGACCGAAAACGAATTTTGACGGGAAAATTCGGCGAAGTGACCTGAACCGAATTTTGAGAAATTCGGCCAACTCTAGTCTCACATTCTCCTTAGTGCAATAATAAAAAGTAATTTATTATAATTAATCAAACTGTATAATAATTTAATTATTTTAAATACTAAATGAAAAAATATGATTATAGAAAAGTAATATAAAATATATAATACTCCAAAAAATATAAAAATATCTTCATAAATTGTATTTAAAATGGATAGAACCGAAAACCAATTTTACATTAAAAAACCCATTGATTATGTTGTTCAGATTTTTATATTTAAAATTTTTACTACATTATATTTTAAATGTATTTTTGCATACAGCAAGGGCCAGCACAGCACAGGTATTGCTGGGACCTGTGGTCCTCCAAGCAGGATCAGTACCATAGTTTATATTCATGCATGCTATTCAAATGACTTCTCTTATTTCCAGCCTGTCTATAACCTTAATACATCTTAGGCGCATAATACATAGGTGAGGCGCGTCAAACTTTACACATCATTTATGAACTCACAAAAACCACTTTCATACATCAGGGTCATTATACACTGAAAATGAGACTCGACTATTCACTTCGACGCGCCTTCCTTCATACATGTCGCCCATTGTGTCATTAGATCATTGATTTGTAGAAAATAGGTTGTACATACAAAATGTTATATCACTCTCAATGTGTTATGTACCTCAGTATATAACAAGAACATATGCATAAATACCATAGTATATCCCATTTACTCTATATTCACACTAGAGTTAGGGTTAGCTTTGTCTGGCCAAGAAAGAAAAGTGCACACGCTATGTTACTCTGTAGAAATACAGAAACCAGTCTTTCTGACTCTGTCATTCAGATCTGTCATAACCACCATAGACCCAGTGATAACATAATTTATAGAGCTGGTATAAACAGATCCTTTATGGTATAAAAATTTTAAAAAAACATAGTATTATAAATAAGATATCAATATAGGATTTTATAATTGCAATACTTGTGAAATTGAGTGTTATTGTTAACATATTTATGAATGAAAAATAACTGCTGGCATTGCTGTTGTACTAATAAGTAACATGATCTATTAAAATATGAATTGGCTGTACTTTTAGATGGATCAGGCACACATTTCTTGTCTTTCACTGAATGAATAGCCATGTCAGCAGATACAATCAGCAATAAAACCATGCACGTAGCCATCTGCTCCAATAAACAATGTAGAAGAGACTGCTGCCCATCAAGATGAGTTCATTTTCCTTCCTTCATAAAAGACACACACATATATAGGAATATTGACTACAAAGAAAAGCAAACTATCTTACCAATTTTCTGCCAATAAATGTGTCAAGACTGATATTTTTCTTCTAAGACAGTGAGCTCTCTTTTGCCGATGACATCCAGTTTATCTTTACTAGCTTCTCTCCTATTCATCCAACAAAAGGCACTGTCCCTAATCCCTTGCTAGGAAACCGGAGTACACACTGGCACACCAAATGACTTCAGCAGACAAACAAGTCTCCAGGGCCCGTCCCAGTATCTCCTAAATGTATTCATCCACTTGGATATGGAAATCCTTTAAATGCAAAGACAGACTAGTTGCCAAGACAATAAAATATACATTAAGTGTAGTACATATGAAGAATTTTTATAATTCCGTTCGGATTTCTACACCGTATTCACTGCACACATTCCTAATTATTTAATTTAGTTTTAATGTCACTATGGGCAAAAGAGTGAGTTTTAGACCTAAACAGGTTCAAACATGTGGCCCCATGTGTTCACTGTCACTGTTGTTTGTCATTTGGATTGTGAAATGTGGTGTCCTACTGGACCCTCCGGTTGACTGTGTGGGTGGGGGGGTTTTTGTTGGCTATC
>JAODAL010052545.1:0-25896 GCA_025379985.1 Phyllomedusa bahiana
AGAATTTCATTTTTCTGTTTTATCTGGACATCCTGGGGTTTTCTGGCAAAAAAAAAGGTTTATTTCTCGTATTTACTGGTGGCCGTCTTTGGGTCTCGTGATGTTGGGGCCCTATGTGGGATCTTGCGAAGTCTGTGCTCAGACCAAAGTTTCCCAGAAACTCGTCCTCCTGGCGAACTTTGCCCTCTACATATACCTGACATCCGTGGACTCATATTTCCATGGATTTCATGACTGACCTTCCTACCTCAGAGGGTAAGTCAGTTATTTGGGTGGTAGTGGATCGTTTCAGTAAAACGTGCCATCTTGTTCCGCTAAGGGGGTTACCATCGTCCAAAAAACTTGCTGAACTTTTTATCAAACATATTGTCAAATTGCACCCAGAGACTAATGGGCAGACTGAGAGGGTAAATCAAATGGTAACACAAAAACTCCGTTGTTATGTATCTGATCAACAGGTAGATTGGGTAAAATACTTACCGTTGGTTGAATTTGCCATTAATAGTCAGGATAGTAGCTTGTCTGGTACCTCACCATTTTACTGTAATTATGGTTTTCACCCAAGGCATGCGTCATTTTCCAGTACTACGTCTGATCACAGCGGGGTGGATGTTATCATAAGAGACCGGTGCACAGTCTGGGCCCGAGTTCAGAAGAACTTGGTTCATACCCAGAACATCCAGAAGAAAAGTTCTGATAGGTGGCGTCTTTGTTCTAGAGGGTTTGCGGTTGGGGATAAAGTATGGTTATCCACCCGAAATCTGCGATTGAAAGTTCCCTCTGGTAAACTCGCGCTGCGATTTGTAGGTCCATATGTGGTTCAGGACGTGGTTAATCCGGTGGCATATCGGCTGAAATTACCTTAGTCTCTCCGTATACATAACGTGTTCCATCGTTCACTTCTTAAGAGGTATATTCAGCCTGTGACTTCGCCCTCTAGACCTGCTCCTCCAGTTTGCATAGAGGGGGAGTTAGAATATGAATTCGCCCGTATTTTGGGTTCTCGTAAGGTCCAAAGGTCACTGCAGCACCTGGTTAATTGGAAGGGGTATGGTCCTGAGGAGAGATCATGGGTTCCGGCAAAATCCATCCATGCTGATCGCCTGGTGAGGGAATTCCATGAGTCTCACCCGGACAAACTCAGACCAGGGAAGGGTCCGGTAGCCCCTCCTAAAAGGGGGGGTACTGTCAGGGCTAGGCTGCGCTCAGGCTGCAGGGATCAACAGGCTGCAGCTGATTTGCTCCCCCAAACCCTGAAAACACTTGTTTGCTGGCAGCTCTGTGAGTGACAGAGGCCCCAGCAACTCCGACAGGGGGCGTGTTGCACCAGCCAAAATGGGAGGCCCTGGAGGCCGCTCCAATCAGCCTACAGGGGCGGTACCGGGGAATCACATTTAAAACTCCCTGGAAGCTGAGTGCTGCACCTGCGATATTTCCTGGCTGCCTTCATCCTGTGCTTTTTGCTTGTTTGTTATCGTGTACCTGACCTCGGCTTGTTCTCCTGACCCCGGCTTGTCTTCTGATTTTGTGCCTCGCTCCGTTCGTGTTTGACCTTGGCTTGTTTACGTTTATCCCTCTGGTTCTGATTTGTGGCTTGGCGTTCTGACTATTCTTCCTCCTGACGGGCCCGGCACTTTAGCAGCGCAGGGACTGTCACCCAGTTGCCGTCTGTCACCTAGGGAAGCACGTCAAGTAGGCTGGGACAGTGGGCTGGGTTCCAGTCAGGGCTCACTGCACCCCCCTTGACGTGACACAAATATTGTTTTTTTTAACTTCATTTATTTTACATTCCGATAAATGTAAACAAATACAGTGGGGGGAGCATTGAGGCCCCCATTTTAACAATTCTCCTCTGCTTCAATCAAAGACAGGATTATGAAGACCCAGCCAAGGGAGACCCAAAATGATATTAGAGTGAGTTTGTTTTTATGGAGTTAATGGTACTATATACAGTTGAAACCAGAAGTTTACATACACTATATAAAAAGACACATATGCATGTTTTTCTCACTATCTGACATTAAATCAGAATGAACCTTACCCGTTTTAGGTTCATTAGGATTAACAAATTTATTTATATTTGCCAAATACCAGAATAATTAGAGAGAGAGGATTTTTAAGGCATTTTTATTATTTTCTGCAAAGTCAAAAGTTTACATGTACTAGGATTACAATGCCTTTAAACAATTTGGGACAGCCCAAATGATGATATCATGTCTTTGGAAGTTTCTGATTTACTGGCAACATCTGAGTTAATTAGAGATACACATGTGGATGTTTTTTTAATACACAAGAGAAACTCACTGCTTCTGTGTGTAAACTCATGACAAAGTTTAAAGAAATAAACCAAGATATCAGGAAGAAAATTGTGTCTGAATCATTCTTGGGTGCAGTTTCCAGATACCTAAAGGTGCATCGTTTATCTGTGCAAAATATTATATGCAAGTTGTGAGCTTTAGCGGCTCTGGGATCGTGACTTCACGTGTTCAGGCAGAGACAGAGACGTATTCCAGGTGAAAATACGGGGCTTCTGTTTTTTAATTTAGCAGCAAAACAGAAAGTACAACGTGCAAGGCATGCACAAACAAACAAAAACAAAAAGCCTGCCCCGTCGGGGCTCTAACTAACAGAGGTCAGCTACTGTCAGTCTTCAAGTTCACCCTGCTGTTTTCCAGCAGGACTCCACCCAAGGCTTGAAGGTAGCCAGGGGTTGTAACCACCATAGTCAGCTTACCTGCTGATTTTTTAAAACTCCAGGTAAACCCCCGGAGTGGAGTAAATGGGAAGTGAGCCCCCACCCCTGCCTATCTCACTCCCAATGAAAGGCCGAACCAGGAAATGGCTGAAGCCATACAACATATTACGCTTTGTTAAACATATGTCGACAGTCTAAACTGTCGACACCTATTGAAGTTTTGGCCTTTCATTCCCCCAAGTCTCCTTACCTTGGGGGCTTTGTGTTTGGAACATTTAAAAGGTGCAATGCCAGGACACTGGCCGGGATGTACACCCATTGTAAAACCCTTCCTGCTGTTTGCCCTTACATATCCCACCCTCTTGCTTAGACCCGTGGGGCGGAGCACCTTGTGCCCCGAAACTAGTACTCTAGATTAATGCGTCTGGCTTTTTGCGTGTTGAGACCCTGGACGGTGTTCTCCCACAGAACTTAAAATCCTGTAGGGCCAGGAACCACCGGGTCACCCTCGCATTCTTCCCTTTGTTTTGGCCATCCATTTCAATGGGGAGGATCAGTGATCACCCTAAATTCCCTCTCCCCAACAGATAGTCCCTCAGCGCCTCTATTGCCCATTACAGAGCAATACATTCCCTCTCTACAATCGAGTATTTTCTTTTCTGCCGCCGACAGCTTCCGGCGGAGGTACCCGACGGGGTGCTCTTCCCCATTACCCTTTGGGACAGGACTGCACCTAAACCCACCTCTGAGGCATCCGTCTGTACTAATGAATTCCCTTCTGAAATCACGGTAACCAGTACAGGTCTCTTACAGAGTACCTCCTTAAGTTTCAGAAAGGCTTGCTCACCCTCGGGTCCACTTTACTTGGGTGGATTTTGCTCCCTTGGTGAGATCTGTGAGAGGGGCAGCTATTGTGGACAAAGGCTGGCACAAACCCCTGTAGTAACCTGCAATGCCAAAGGGAAAGGGCTCTAACCTGTTTCTTGGACACAGGTTGAGGCCCAATTTGAATGGCCTCGAGCTTGTCTACCGGGGGTTTGATGACCCCTTGGCCAATATTATACCGAGGTAGCGGGCCTCCTCTACCCCTATTGCGCACTTCTGTGGGTTGGCCGTTAGAACCGGCGGGCCCCCTATCGCGTCTAGGACTGCTTGACCTTAGCCAGATGCGAAATCCCAATCGGCGCTGTAGATCACCACATCACCCAGGTATGGGGCTGCATAGTTTTTTATGCGGCTGCAGGATGATGTCCATTAACCTCTGAAAGGTCGAAAGGGGCCCCCTGCAAAACCAAAGGGAAGGACGCGTACTGGAAGTGTCCCTCTGGGGTGGAAAATGCCGTTTTCTCTTTGGCCTGACCCTGTGAGGGGAACCTGCCAAACCCTTTGGGTGAGGTCTAAGGTGGTCATATACCTCGCTGGTCCCAACCTCTCGATCACCCTCGTCGACCTTGGCATGGGGTTTAGGCACGAATTTGGAGACTTCATTTAACTTGCGGAAGTCATTACAAAACCGCAAGCTACCATCTGGCTTAGGGATAATCACGATGGGGCTGGAAACCCCCCACTTTTGGGACTTCTCTATTACCCCCAGGGCTAGCATTTCCTCACTTCTTCTGAAATGGCTTGCCTCTGGGCTTCTGGCAAACCCCGTATTTGGGCTCAGCCGCACCTTTTGGCCGGGCTCGGTGACAATGCCATGTTGGGGTGACATCTGTCCGGCCAGGCAGTTCAGAAAAATACCCCCTCGGTTTCCCCTGTAGGAACTCCCGGACCTCCTGTCTCTGGGACCTCTGACAAGGACTCCACGATATGGACGGGGGGTAACTCCTTATTGGGGACCTCCCTGACTCCCCTTGCAGCCACCAGGCTTTCTCAGTCCTTCCAGGGTTTGATGTGGTTAATATGGGAGATCTGGTAGGGTTTTCATTTTCCTGGCTGGAAAACCTGTAATTCACCTCACTCACCTGTTCAAAAAGATCTCATAGGGGCCTGCCATTTAGCTAGGAACTTGCTCTCTACAGTTGGTACAAGTACGAGCACCCTGTCCCCGGGCTGAAAAGACCTGACTCTTGCGGTCCTGTTGTAAACCCGGCCTGGGCCTTCCTGGGCCTGTAGCTGTTCTCCCTTACAATGGGCATAACTGCCGCGATCCTGTCCGCATGTCGGCTATATGCTTATGACACTTCTGTAAGGGGTTTCCTCTTGCTCCCATTTTTTCTCTGGGCTATGTCCAGGAGCGCCCTCGGGGTGTCTCCCATATAGCGCTCGAATGGAGAGAACCCGGGATGCCTGTGGGACTTCCCGGATGGGAAACATAAGATAGGGCAACAGGTGGTCCAATCCCCTACCATCCTTGTCCACCCCCTTTTTTAACATGCCCTTTAAGGTTTTATTAAAGCGCTCGACCAGACCATCGGTCCCGGGGATGGTACACGGAGGTGCGCAGGTGGGCAATTTTTTGCAGCGGCATAGCTCTCGGTTACCTTGGACATAAACGGGGTACCCTGATCGGTCAGGATCTCATTGGGGATACCTGTATGTGTGAAAAGCTGAAACAGCTAACTAGCTATCTCTTTAGAGGAGGTATTTCTTAGGGCTATAGCTTCAGGGTAGCGGTGGCATAATCCAGTACAAACCAAGATATGCTGGTGCCCTCTAGCTGATTTTGGGAGGGGACCCGACCAGATCCATCCAAATCCGCTCAAATGGTACCCCTATAATGGGGAGAGGAACCAATGGATCCGGAAATGGGGTCTAGGGCGTGGACTGAACACTCCGGGCAGGATGACGAATTCATCCACTGCCTTGTAGATGCCGGGCCAGTAGAAGTTACGCTCCACCCGCTCCCTAGTTTTCTCCGCCCCCAAGTGTCCCCCCGAACACATGGGGAAAGTGCCAGCTCTAAAAATCATACGGAAATTGTTTCGGGGTACTTACCAACTGTTCCACCACCTCTGTTGGCGTCTTTTTCACCCGGTACAATAAATTATCCCGTACGGTGAAGTGCGGGTAGACCAACTCCTCCCCTGGTTCCTGTAGTCTCCCATCAATGACCTTTACGCTTTTCCAAGCGTTACCCAGGTTAGGGTCCCTCACTTGTTCTGTGCCAAAATTCCCTCTCTAGACTGGCAAGGAGGAGAGTTCTAACTCAGAGGGGGTCTCCTTTGGGTCTCCAGCCAGGACCGACAAGGGAAAAGGCACAGGTTCAACATTACCACTTGTTTGGCACACGTCATTTACAGCAGGTACATCATTATACATTTTATGAGTTTTATTTCCCCACAGGTCCAAAAACAGCGGAAAGTCACAGCCAATAACTGCGCTGTGAGGTAAATTGGTCACCACGGCCACCTCATGTTGGGTGACCCCACAGGCAGTCTCTATTGCCAGTAAAGCAGTGGGGTAGTCCCGATGTCCCCATGGAAAACAAACTACCCCTCATCCGGCGTGAGAGTAGTTGCTCTGGCTCACCAGTCGGGCTTGCACAAGGGTCACTAAGCCCCCGAGTCCAGGAGGGCCTGCACCAAATGTCCATTAATGGGAACAGGGCACTCTCGTCGGTCCCTTTCCAGCAGCGGGCCCGAGTGGAATATGACGGCCGGGCAAACCAGGAGGTACGCATCCCACATTCCATGGGTTCCTCCCTGCCCGGGCAATGTGCCCGCCACATGTCCCAGTCCTTGGCATCGCCAGCAGACTAAGGAGTCCCGGGCCTTAGAAACAGGGTCCCGTTTTGGGGTAGGTGGCCTCTCCCCCCTTCCATATACCCGGGAACCCCCTTTCGGGACAGGAGCAGTCTTACCGCGGTTGGAGGTCTGCGGATTCCCCGGGGTATGTAGGACCTGCAGGAACTCCTCTGTAGCGCTGTACCGTTCCACAACCGCGACCCAAATTGTCCACGCTTTTGGGGTTGGTGTACCCCACGCACCTCTGGAGCTTGATGGGAAGGGCCCGCACAAAACGGTCACAGACCACTCGCTCGACCACCTGGGCAGGTGTGTGGGTCTCCGGCTGTAGCCACTTGTTGGTAATGTGGAACAGGTCGTACATTTGTGACCTGGCGGGCTTGGCCGGATTAAACTCCCAGGCTTGTACTCTCTGGGCCCGTACGGCCAGGGTGACCCCCAGTCGGCCAGGTTTTCCCCCCGCAGTTTGTGGTAGTCTTGGCGTCTTGGACACGCAGGTCGAAGTAGGCCTTCTGCGGTTCGCCCGTTAGGAAGGGAGCCAGGACATCCGCCCACTGGTCCGCCGGCAAACTGCTCTCTCTCTGCTTCCGCTCAAAGGTCCCCAGGTAAGCCTCGATGTCCCTCATCCGCGGACATCTTGCGCAGGGGAAACCCTTGCACCAAAATGGCGGGGTGTGGACCGAGCACTTGTTGGTACTTTGGCCTTGCAGCCAGGGACTGTAGCTGTTGCTGCAGCGTGTGGTTTACCTGCTGTTGCTCTTTCACCGTGGGCCCGGTGGGTCTCAATTAGCAGGCGATTCGTCTCAGCTTGCGCCCGGGTGGGTCTCTTCGTGCCTTTCTGCTGGCTGGCCGCCATCAGCTGGAGGTTAGCGTTGGCTTGAATTAGCCCGCTTCACCAACTCATCTATTTTAGCCGCCTCTGCTGACCGGGCGGTAGCTTCTTGCACCCAGGACATACGTTTTTCCTCTGTCTCAGAAAGTAGTACTTCCTCTATTTTGCCCAATGCGTCCTCCACCATGTTTTGAGCTTTAGCGGCTCTGGGATCGTGACTTCACGTGTTCAGGCAGAGACAGAGATGTATTCCCAGGTGAAAATCAGGCTTCTGTATTTTATTTAGCAGCAAAAAAGAAAGTACAAACCGTGCAAGGCCATGCACAAACACAAACAAAAACAAAAACGCCTGCCCGTCTGGGCTCTAACTAACAGAGGTCAGCTTACTGTCAGTCTGCAAGTTCACCCTGCTGGTTTTCCAGCGGTACTCCACCCAAGGCTTGAAGGTAGCCAGGGGTTGAAAACCACCATAGTCAGCTTACTGTGACTTTTATACTCCAGGTAAACCCCGGAGTGGAGTCATGGGAAGTGAGCACCACCCTGCTCTATGCTCACTCCCAATGAAAGGCCGACCCAGGAAAATGGCTGAAGCCATACTAACATATTACCATGTTAAAACATATGTCGACAGTCTAAACTGTCGACACCTATTGAAGTTTGGCCTTTCATTCCCCCAAGTCTCCTTACCTTGGGGGCATGTGTTTGTACACCCTTCCTGCTGTTGCCACCTTACAAAGTACAAACAAGATGGGAATGTCCAGCCATCATACCACTCAGGAATCAGAGGGGTTCTGTGTCTCTGAGATGAACGTGCTTCGGTCCAGCATGAGCAAATCAACCCTAGAACTAAAGCAAAAGACCTTGTGAAGATGTTGGCGGAAGCTGGTAAGATTGTGTCATCATCCACAGTGAAACAAGTACTGTATCAACATGGGCTGAAAGGCCACTCTACCAGAGAAAAGCCATTTACACAATAACACACATATAAAAGCCAGATTAATGTTTACAAATGTACACAGGAACAAAGACCTACATTTTTCGAGACATGTCTTGTGGTCTGATGAACCTAAAATTGAACAGTTTGACCATAATGACCATCATTATGTTTGGAAAAAGGGAAAAGCTTGGAAGCCTAAGAACACCATCCCAACTGTGAAACACGGGGGGTGGCGGCATCATGTTGTGGGGTTGTTTTGCTGCAGGAGGGAGTGGTGCACTGAACAAAAATGATGGCATCCCTAGAAAAGGTTTAAAACAATTTAACCCCCTTACAACTGTAGACAGTTTTGATCTCCCTGACAGAGCCCAATTTTTTAAATCTGACACTGTCACTTCGTGTGAGAACAACTTTACCTATTTCACTTTTTCATGTGATTCAGAGACTGTTTTCTCATGACACAATGTGCTTTAAGTTATTGAGAAATTTTGGTCCATAAAATCCTTGTTTAGTTATGAAAAATATCAAAATATCCTGGAACATTTAAAAAAATTATTTATTTTCAAAGTTCAAAAATGTCTGTGTGTAAGACAGATAGTTTTTCCCACACAAAATAGTTTAGAACTAGCATCATGCCAACTGTAGGTTGGCATCATTTTTTAATATCTTTTTCTTTTTTTACGACATTAGGGTACTCAGAAATATTTTCAGCAAAAACTATTTCCTGGCTGCAGAGAGCCTGTAGGGTGTTGTAGAACATTGTGTCATGCTCAAATATGCATAGGGAGCGTGGTTTGGTCTTCATACAATGCTGTGTTTAAGTATGACATGCAGATGACAGGCGCCACTCTTAGAATCGCTTCACACTTCATTTCTCTGGGCAGTTACGGGGGCAAAACTATCCAAATAACTGAAATGGGAACAAAGCCTGACAAGGTAATGTCAGCGCCAGGTGGAAAGAACCGAGCTGAGGGCCATGATCCTACTATAATAATAATAATAATAATAATTCCGTAATAATCTTTATTTATATAGCGCCAACATATTCCGCAGCACTTTACAATATAGAGCATATAAGCACTGACAAACCAGACATTACATTATGAAAAAGCTACCTACAAATGAGACACGAGGTGTGAGGGTCCTTCTCGGCAAGAGCTTACAATCTATTAGGGTGTATGGGTGAAACAAAGGGTGAGAAGTGCTTGGATTACAATGGTCCAGCCATAATACATACATATGGGGTAGTATACATAAAAAAGTGGATGAACCTGCCTTCCCCACCATACATCTATATACAGATAATTGCCTGTTGGTGCCAAAGTGCAGGAAGTGACGAATGTGTGACAGAATTTGGGGGGTTAACAATTAGGGATCTTGGAGGGCTTGTCTAAGAAGATGAGTTTTCAGAGCGCACTTAAAACTGTGAGGGTTGTGAGTGTGCCTGATCACATGGAGTAACAAAGAACGCAATAGTAGGTTCCTGGAGAAGGAACAGGTCGCAGCACAGTAATGGGACGTCACAGCAGAGGTCACTCCGCGAGGCCAGAGCTTCCGGTGTCATCTAGCGGCCGTTTGTTTACCAAAAAGCCAACGGTTCTCGAATGGTTGACTAGGTCATCCACTTTCTCCCAGATGCCATCTGGCAACCCCGGCAAAGAGTCGATGCATCTGTAAGACACAACCTTTAGTTGGCATTGCCCAGGAGCAGGTCAGGGGCTCTCACTTGTCCTCAACCCACCTCTGTCCCGTTCAGTTCCCACAGCCAGAGAACTACTGCGCTACTATACAGTGAGGACGAACTATTTGAGGACAGTGGGCAGCAAAGAGGTGGGGAAAACATTCACTGCTTCTTGCAGAAACGGGCAACTAGTGGTAAGAAGAGTGGCATGGGGTCGTTATGTTGCGAGCGGTCAGGCTCTGTACAGCGAGACTGTTGAGGAGGACAGCGGTGACAGGCAAACACTAATCGATGTAGCCGATCGCACTTGGAAGCCGGGTGAAGCAAGCAAGGCTGGGACAAGGTATTCTGGTGCCCTAGTTAAACAAGGCATAAAGTGCCCCCAAATGAAAATTCAGCCCACTCCATGCCTTCTTGCGCCTCCTTTTCTGCCTGGGATTAAGTGGCGCCCTAGGCGGTCAAATACCTTCGACTACCCATCGTTCTGGCCCTGGAAGCAAGGACTCCATCATCATCATCATCATCATCGGGAGAAGAGAGTGGCAGCTTGTGCATCAGGCAGTAGTGCAGCCAGCAAGTTGGTAGTGGGGCCAGGAGTCAGCAGGGTGGCAGCACTGCGAGATTGGTAGCCAAACAGCCACAATTTAGACCACCCACTTTGCAGGTGCCTGAAAGTGGTGCAGGAGCTCACCGAGGCAGCGACGGTAACAGTCAGTACGGAGCGTTGATGGTAAAAACACCTACTCAGCGGTGTGGCAGTTTTCTGCCAAGACACCGGAGGAGGCGAACATTGCTATCGGTAGAATCTGTGGGCAGAAAGTAAAGTGTGACATATGCAGCGTCACCATACAGTGGCCTGGGAGAAACATGTCTCAGATGTGGTGGTCCATCCTGCCGCAGCAGAATCACCCAGTGTCTTGGAACAGATGCTGCAAAATCTGTCTGGTCAGGGGACCGGAGATGTGGTGACTACATCTCATGGCCACATGAGTCCAGTGGGGGCTGAACTGGAGGAGGAGCAGGAGGAGGAATCCATTGTAGCACAAGAAATGTCTGGCGAAATTAGTGGTTTTTCTACTCAGGTGACAGTGAGCGGAGCAGGAGCAGCTGTAGGATGAGGAAGATGACGAAAATGACCCTGACACACCGTGGCCACCCTCCTCCCCACTCTTCACTGGGCTACTATGTAGCCTTCTGATGCTGCTGCCACCTCACCACTCAGGTCTCCTCATGCTGCTGCTGTCATCTCCAGGTTATGTCACCATTTCACTTTCTTGCTTGATGTTGCTGTTGCTGCCACCTCCTCATTATGTCACCTAGCTACCGCCACCTCAAAGTTATGACATTGTGCCACTCTCCAGCCTGATGCTGCTGCTGTTGCTGCCGCCACCTCCACACTGTGTAATTGTGCCACTCTGTGGCCTACTCATGCTGCTGCCAACTGACCACTCTCTCAGTCGACCACTCTGTGGTTTCCTAATGCTGTTTCCACCCTCCACCACTCTATGACATTGCCACTATGTTTGGTTTTCTCCTTCTTTTAATCTGTCACAAGCAATGTAAAGGACAAACACAACCGATTGTGTCTTCGGAGAAGGCGTAAGGCTAGAATGACATAGTCCTTTATTTGCATTTTGACTTTAGCAATGATGGATTATTGAACAATTGAAAGTGGACACTGAAGGATCAAAGGAAGGGAAAAATGATTAGTGATTTCAATGCAAAATTACTGACGACACCCTCTCCACTCTTTTGGGGGGGCTGTACCTGTATCAGCGTTTAACAGAATCACCACAATAAGTGAAAAAATTAACTGTATGCCGCAGATAGCAATATCCCAAGAGACTGATCTGGCTGGATTTGAGATGTATATGGGGCTGAAATACACAAACACTGGATCTGACACAGAATTCTCCACAAAAATTGGATTAATTAACTCTTGGTCACAGATTAAAATACCCCCACAATCTGAAGTTGATAGATTTCAGGCATGTATGTGGCAAAAATACACACACCCTGTATTTGACTCAAATTTCCCACAAAACAAGAGGAGAAATTAAGCCTTTATATAAAATACCCTACACAGTGAACCAGATGGAATTCAGGTGTATATTTGGCAGAACTACACACACCCTGTATTTGACTCAAATTCCCCCACAAAACAAGAGGATAAATTAAGCCTTGGTATAAAATACCCTACACAGTGAACCAGATTGAATTCAGGCATATATGGGGCAGAAATACACACACCCTGTATTTGACTCCTAATTACCCCACAAACAAGAGGATAAATTAACCCTTGGGTTTAAAATACCCTACACAGTGAATCAGATGGAATTCAGGCATATATGGGGCAGAAATACATACACCCTGTATTTGAATCCTACTTCCCACACAAACAAGAGGATAAATTAACCCTTGCGTATAAAATAACCTACAGAAATAACCAGATGGAATTCAGGCATATACGGGGCAGAAATACATACACCCTGTATTTGAGTCCTAATTACCCCACAAAGAGGATAACTTAACCCTTGGGTTTCAAATACCCTATACAGTGAACCAGATGGAATCCAGGAATATATGGTGCAGAAATACACACACCCTGGACTTTAGGGAGAATACCCCACAAACTAAAACAAAAAATAAAAAATGCTGTTTCAGGAACAGGTGTGTACATGACACACACTTGTGAAGGTCTTTCACCCCAGTAGCTGAAAAAATGGGTTTGTTTTGCATAGATTGAAATATAGTGCTGCAACAGATAGATGCTTGTGGCAGTAGACACACTGACAAGTGTGAAAATTTAAGATGACATCCGTATTTATACTGCTGTGACGTTGCTGATTGGCTTCATGTCTACACATGTCATTGAGGGTGTTCCTTTATTCCTCCCAGAGTTCTCTGCCCCATGTCATGTCATGTGCTCGTGGCCATTTTAGAAAAAAAGACGATTTGTTCCCGTGAAGTACCATAAACTTCGCCTTCGTGCTGGTGAGGGAATATTACCCAGATAATCAGAAAAGAAAAAAAAAATCTTAAAAAGTAAAACATTACATGCAGCCTTTTAATGATGATGAAAAATTAAAAGGGAGGTTGTGGGCAAAGGTAAGAGATATAGAATGAGAATTGATCCAAGAAGGCAATTTCTTTTATACCATTATACCATTTTATACCAGTCTAGGCAGGAGATCTCCTGCATCCATTAAGCCCGCTAGTTCATAAACGTTAGCATGGCTCCTTTATAGGTAGCCAGCATCTTCAAGAAAAGACAGTTATTTAATATAATGTTTACTACCTCATCTAATGAATGGACACAAAAAGTCTTCCACTTTTAGCTTTGGATACTTTAGCAGCATGCACTATGTGAGATGTTAGAATCCTATTACAGAAATGGATATTTTCAATTCCCAACATAAATAAGGCAAACCCAAGTGTTGTACTACATGGTACTTGATGAATTTTATCCAGAAGAATAAGACCATCTTTCCAGAAGGGACAGAGTAGTGAGCATGACTAAAAAATATGTAACTACAAACCCTGCACCCCACATATTTTTCGGCAAAGAAGAAGAGGCAGTATTTATTTACCAGAAAACTGCTTCATATATAAAATACAGCATTAGAACTAAAAATCAAACCTTAATTTATGTTGATCAGATTATGTTAGTCTTTTTATACAATGGACAAACATTTAGGGCGACATGTCCCATTGGGACTGCTCCATTTTTGTGGCGTATTTTGCGCCAAAAGACTGCTGATGTCCTATTCTCTATATAACTGAACTGTAGTATGCCAAAAATAGGTGCATTATACGCCAGGCACGACACATTTGAATTCGCCTAAAGTAGGCTCATTAAATATATTAGCAATAAAATGCTATGCGCCTAAATTATGCTATGCGCCTAGATTAGGTGCATCAATTATACTATGCAAGGTATACCAGACTTTTAATAGGTTCTTTCATTCTGGCGCACTACACATTCTTTTAATGCACCTTAAAACTGACGTGTCGACGTCTCTTTTCTGACATGTCGCCCTTAGTTGGTACCTGCAATTCTCAAAATTGATTCTTAGCAACAAACAACTGACACTTTCTCAACATTCATTATTTTAAGAAGGTCAATATAATTTAAAAAAAAATCTGACATGTAAGATTGCTGTAATTGGTGCTCTTCCACTCGTAATATGGTTAGAAAAAACACATATCCATCAAGTTCAACCAGGGAGGGTAAAGGGAAGTAAAGTAGAGTTTTTCACCAGAAAGATAACTTTTCTGGTAATCACTACAGCACAAAGTGCAGGGTCAGAAGGACTATCTGCCAGTGAATATGACTACATTTACAGGCAGATGGAACATTCTAAAAACACTATTACAATTACGAAAGAAACTTTAATGAAGCTTCTTGCTGTGTCTCAGTTGATAAAGGTGTTAGCCTGAAAAGGCTATATATATATAATAGAAATAGTCACCTCCCTGGAGGAATCCAGCCAGTACAAGAGTATTGAAGTTGTTATCTCTGCCCTGTGTGTCCTTGTCATTTGCACCTAGGCAGGATGGATTTCCTGTATTTTTTCTAACACAAGATAATAAGATTTCCATGAGAGCCACAGTAAAGAAAAAAGCTGGATGTCAAAAACTAAGCAAAAATATCTCTAGTTAATTTTCTTACCTTTTTAAACATGTCTCAATGACTTTCACTTATGTAGTTTGTGAAAATAATCTTCATAGAAACCCATATTAATATTACCATTTCTAAGATGTTATCATTGTCTCTTCTGAATAAGTACAGGAATATTTATGAAATAAAAAGATTATGATTCTGCTGTTTTTGCTGTATTTAATAATAGTTGAACGGACTATGTATAAATTTGGTAATGCTATTCTAAATTGCAAACATGATTTGTTCTCTCACATAATGTAAGAAAGTCTGGAAGGCATGATAAACGATGCAACATTTAATTGCAAAAGTATTAATATGCTTTAGACAAACACATTTCTGTGCTGTGTTTTTCCCATTATGTATTCAGGGATGGAAAAACATGGTAGCATGGATTAAGGGAGTTATTTTATTTCCTGAAGCGTCTGATTTCACTCCTCACAGCAGGTGCTTTGCATGCTGTTGTATCAGCGAGAAAAATGTAATAAACACTTTAGACCTTGAGAGAAAAGCAGAGAATGGTAACCCGTAGGGAGTCAATGATGGGAGCAGAGTGTTCTGAGTGAGATCAGCAGTTGAGTTTCAAGGACCCTTGGGGCAGCTCTCTCCAACACTAATAAATATTATTCCCATAGTGTGGGTTCTACAGGTTTGGAAAATTTCACTGTAGTTGGTTCTGTTCTGGTATCACATTTACACTAAGTGAGTTTACTACATACAGTAAATCATTCTAGGATTTATTACTAGGTTTGCTATATTGCATTTATTTTGTGATTCAATATCAGATTCTTGGCAGAGTTGCCAATTGTCTGTCAGTTAACGAACAGTCGATCAAAAAGGAGGACTTTTATCCAAAGTCTATACTTAAAAAAACCAACATAGATATTTCTATGATGAAGCCTGAAGATCTTGTGCAGGTTATTCTGATTGTAGTTATCATATTACAGTTCACAGTGAATGGTGCTAATGTCTTCATATTAATATCTGAGCTGTAGTCATATTTCTCATAATATTTATGATTACATTTTTGTTTTTGCAGCCTGTGCATGAAAATTTTGAAAAGTTGTTCTGAAAGAAACAACCCTGGTTGCATATAGTGTTATCTTGGCACTCAATCTGATCTGTGGTCAAACATTTCGGTCTTCAACCAATATTTTCAAGAGAATTCTGGAGCGGTGCTCAACCTCTTGCTCGGCAGTCAACCATTGTGCTAAAACTTTTATAAGTTGCTAGGCTCACCTGTAATGCTTCCAGGTAAAATTGAAGGGAAACGCATTCTTCTACATGTCAATTTCATGCAGTGAAGACCTCTCTTAGTGCTGTTTTAAAGATCTTGTGGTTTTATTACATCTACAGTACAGTATATAAACAGTTGAGTTACATTCTAATGACCACCAGCTCAAATATAAAGTAATAGGTGTATGCAGCATGGACAGCAGCTACACGGGCTGGGAGCAACTCAATAAGGTCTTGGTAGGTTGTCATAGTTATCTGGAGCAATGGATTGCATTCCACGGCTCCTGGAGGGTGCATGAGATCCATACAGCGAACATGGCAGTCAAGGTGATCCCACCGATGCTCAAATAAGTTCAGGTCTAGGAAATTCAGGGGTGGGGAAGTCCTTGGAAGTCTTGGTCATACTCTTCCAACCAATGTCAGACATTTCTAGCCATATAACATGTCTTGCTGAAAGACCCTATCTGCCCCAGAGAATATAATCAACATGTTTGGGTACACATGATGTGCAAGGGTGGATTCATAGCTAAATCAGTTAAGACTGCCTTCCACATAGATGATTGGGTTCAGAGAATGCAATATTAGCATTCCCTAGACCCGAACGCTGCCACCATAAGCTTTTATGTTTCCAGCAATGGGTGCAGGGTGTTTGTTCTCCAATATTTCTCACCTGACACATCAACGTTCATTCATTTAATGAAGCAGAAAGTGTGACAATATAATAAACACAAGATGAATTTTATTGCAATATACACATATAGAGACAATATAAACACAATAAAAAGAGATGCTGGAGTACTGAAGGCACTACTACAAGGTAAGTATCCCAATATGAAACAGAGTAAACAAAGTACCACACACTCAATAAGAGTAAATCAGATGCAAGCAGTACAACCCCAACATCAATCCATATCCATATATATAAAATGTATCATCCCCATACTGATGGTCTGGTGGAGAGATTCAACAAAACCCTAAAGGCGATGCTCAAAAAGGTTGTAGATAAGGATGGAAGAGACTGGGACCGCCTATTGCCCTACCTAATGTTCGCTATACGGGAGGTCCCGCAAGCATCCACAGGGTTCTCACCTTTCGAGCTCCTCTATGGTAGACATCCCAGGGGACTCCTGGACATAGCCAAGGAGACCTGGGAGCAGGAAAATACCCCACATAGGAGCGTTATTGAGCACATCGCCGAAATGCAGGACAGAATTGTCGCCATTCTGCCCATAGTGCAAGAGAACCTGCAGCAGGCGCAAGAAACCCAGGCAAGGATAACAGGTCGGCACAGGTCAGAGTGTTTCAGCCAGGCGACCGGGTGCTAGTACTTGTACCCACGGTCGAAAGCAAATTCCTGGCAAAGTGGCAGTGCCCTATGAGATTAAAGACCGGGTCAGTGAGGTAAATTATAAGGTCTTCTAGCCCGGTAAAAGGAAACCTTATCAAATATACCATTTCAACTTAATTAAGCCATAGAAGGACCGTCAAAGTCTTACGGTGGTAAGAGAGAGCATAGGGGTGCCCAAATGGAGAGTTACCACTTGTCCGTGTCTCTGAGTCATTGACAGAAGCACAGCGGCAGGAAACTAGGGAGTTCCCACAAAGGAACGGCAGGTCTTTTCAGATCTACCAGGTCACACTAAGGTCATTAAACATGACATCATCACAGAACCCGGGCAGAAAGTATGTTTGAGGCCGTATAGGGTCCCTGAAGCTTCTTCAAGTAATTGCTGAAGAAGTTAAAAAGATGCTAGAGCTTGGGGTCATAGAAAAATCCCATAGTGGGTGGTCGAGCCCCATAGTGTTCATCCCCAAACCCGATGGCAGTTTACATTACTGCAATGATTTCCATACATTATACGAAATCTCAAAATGTGATGCCTAACTGATGCCCCGGGTTGATGAGTTGGTTGAGAGGCTAGGAGATATATCAGTATGTTTGACCTGACCAAAGGCTATTGGCAGCCTTTTTTGGCCTTTTCCACCCCAGATGGACACTTTCACTACGTGGTTCTTCCCTTTGGCCTACATGGGGCTCCGGCCACATTTCAGAGGATGATGGACATCATACTGCAGCCCCAGAGAAAATATGCGGCAGCATACTTGGACGACATTGTGGTCTTTAGCACGGATTGGGAGTCCCACCTAACCAGAATGCATTCCGTCTTAGATGCCATAAGGGCCGGTTTAACCGCTAACCCCAACAAGTGTGCCATAGGGCTAGAAGAGGCTTGCTATCTGGGCTACGACATTGGGAGGGGAGTCATCAAGCCCCGAATGCACAAACTGGAGGCAATTAGAAATTTGCCTCAACTGGTCTCCAAGAAGCAGGTCTGGGCCTTTTTAGGTATTGCAGGGTACGATAGGGGGTTCATGCCCAATGTCTAAAGGAGGTACTCTGCAAGAGACCTTTGCTCATGGCCCCGAACTTCCAGAAGGAATTCATGGTCCAGACGCTTCTGAGGTGGGCTTAGGAGCTGTACTGTCTCAGCGTGTTAAGGGAGAAGAACATCCTGTAGTGTACCTCAGCAGGAAGCTGTCAGCGGTGGAGAAAAGCTACACCATAGTGGAAAGAGAGTGCATGGCCATTAAGTGGGCTATCAAATCGCTGCAATACTACCTGATAGGTAGACCCTTTAAAGTTATCACGGACCATTCACCTCTAAAGTGGATGGCACAAAATATGGGAAAGAATGCAAGGGTGACCCAGTGGTTCCTGGCTCTACAGGACTTTAAGTTCTCTCTAGAACATCGCCCCGGGTCACAACAAGCCAACGCAGACGCATTATCCCGAGTACACAACTTTATGGCACAAAGAGCTCCGCCCAACAGGTCTGACCAGAGGGGGGGGGAGATATGTAAGGCCGCAGCTGGAAAAGTCTGCAATGGTGTATACATCCCAGCCAGGTTATGGACATATGTCTGGAGAGTCCAAGACACATGCCACCAAGGTAAGGAGCCTTGGTGGAGTGAAAGGCCAGCATTTGATATATGTCAGCAGTACAGACTGTTGACATATGTTTAACTTATGTTAGTATGGCTTACAGCCACTCCTGGGTCGGCCTTTCATTGGGAGTAAGCATAGAGCAGGTTGGGTGCTTACTCCCCATGTTCCATGCCAGAATTTCCCTGGCGTATATAAGGTCAGCAGGTATCTCCAGTCTACCTCCAAGGCTGGAGATGGTCACACTGGAGGAAGCCAGTGTCTGCTACACCGTCACAAAAGGTGATAGTAAGGGAACTACACCTCAGACGAGCAGGAGTTTTCTTTATGTTTATTGTTCTGCTGTGCTGTTACCATACGTTTTCTTCTGTTTGCACAATAAACACACGGACCAAGGAACCATTTGTACCTGATATCTGCCTCTGTCTCAATGCCTGAAGGACGTTTGCGGTGATCCCAGAGCTGTGCAAGCTCAATATATATATATATATATATATATATATATATATATATATATATATATATATATATGTGTAAGTACTGATATACAGTACTATGCACATTCATCAAAATAAGAAAAGGGATGCGACCAAAGGCCCAGGAACAAACCCACATGTGTTTTTTTTCCCAAAAAGGGTTTACAGGGGGTAGAGGAATAGAGAAAAGGGGATGCTGACCAAATGGCGCCAGGAGACAACCCAGCAACAAAAAGCAACAAAAGGACCAGGCAACAAAAAGCTTATCATATGATAATAAAGGCAAATTAGTGAAGAAATTAACCAAGGGCCAATAGAAAAGGACCAACAAACCAAGGGCCAGTCACAGAATACTGAAGGCAAATGTCAGAAAACAAAATGGCAACAGCTTAAGAGAAGTGAAAAACCCAAAATGAAATATATAGATAAATAGAAGTGACCAAAAAATATAATAGCAAAATGTGTAGTGAATAGAAAAAAAAGAGACAGAGCAGGTGAAAGCGGCACTCAGAGAGGGCTAGGCATGCAATGCCAGCATGCCCGCTCTCCCCTTTTAGCGCCAACTCCTGCTACCGTTGGTGCATGGTGTGGTGAGGCATCAACATCACACACATGCGCAGAAAAAACAAAGCCAAAGTGTGAAATATATGCCAAAGTGTGAAATTTACGCTAAAGTGCAGAAAAAGAACACAAAGAGAGCTAATATATAAGACAATGTAACATGAATATGAAATGACAGATTGACAAAATACATCAATAAATAAGTTAATAGATACAATGTGATGATGCCGCATAAGATAGAATATATATAAATAAATATAAAAAGACTTTGGTTAGTGAAGGCACCCCTTAGGGCATGTCCCCACGGCAAGGGTTTTCGGCTGGTTTTTCAGGCGGTTTGGCAGACCGCCTGAAAAACCGTCCGAAAATTAGCACAATGGGCTCCTATAGAAAACCCATGCAGCAGTCCCCACTGCACGGGTTTTCCACCCGGCGTTTTTTCCGCCTGCGGGACGCCCGAAAAACATTGATCATGCACATTCTTCCGTTCGGTTTTCGGACGGAATATGTGCATATCAATGTGAAGGGGGCGGAGAAAAGTCGCCCCCCCCCCTGCGGCCGTGGGGACGGCCGCAAAACAGGACAAATACCAGTCGCATAAACCGACCGGTATTTGTCCATTGCTGTGGGAATGCGCCCTTATGGATTAAATATTGAATATCTTATTGAATAAACACAATAAAAGTGAAAAACAAAACAAAACAAAAAAGAAGTCCAGCAACCATATCTAAAGACAAGAATCGCTAACCAGTCCAACAATGAATATTATGGCCAGAGATGTGATCAGTTGGTCCAGAGAGTATTTTGTTGCCATGGAAAGTCCTCAAAAAAAGAAAATAATTGTAATTAAAAAGAACACAATACAAAACAAAATGAAAACATACATTAAAAAAAAAATCAAAAATCATTCCCATAACATGAATACGAGAAGAAAGAGAAACCAAAGAAAACAAGAAAATAAAAGAGCAAATCAAATTTTACAAAAATGGAGCAAAGCTAACAAATGTATTAAGCCCAGCTGAAGAAGTGTTATTCAGTAAAAAAATCCATCGTATTTCTCTCTGTGCAAGACGTTGTTTCCAGTTACCACCCCAATTGTTAAAAAGGACGCCATCTATACCTTTAAAATGCAAGAGCTTTCCATCATGATCCATGATAAGATTTAAAGTGCCTTGGGATTCATTGTGGTCCACTGTATCTTGTGCTGCATTGATGCCCAATATATGTTCATGTATATGTTGTTTGAATGTACGTGAAGTCATCCCCACATAGAAAAGTCCACAAGGGCAAGAGGCAAGATAAATAACTTCTATGGTGTCACAGGAGATAGTATGCAAAATCCGGTATTGTTTACTGTCAGAGGAATCACAAAAATCAGTTGCTGTATCTAGATTTGAACATGCCAAGCACTTACCACATGGATGACACCTCCATTTTGAGCCCTTTAGAGCCAAATAATTAATTGTGTTGTACGCCTTTATGTTGACTATGCCCCAATAAATCCTGTAAGTTTTTATGTCGACGATAGGTGACTAAGGGATATGCAGGTAAATACAACTTCAGTGTTTAATCCATGAGGAGAACATTCCAATATTTCTGAAGTATAGATTTCTTGTCCATGTCCTTAGAATGAAAAGTGGAAATGAACCTCACCTTGGATGGATTGCTCATAGGTTTCTTATCCAACAACAATGCATTTCTATGTGTGTCCCTTGCTCTTCTCAAGCTGGAATGGATCCATTTTTCATTGCATCCAAATTCGCAGAATATTGAGCATAGGTCAGATGCTTGTCTCTCAAATTCCTGATTCTTAGAACATATCCTCTTGGACCGCAAAAATTGACAAACCGGGATGTTCTTAATAAGCTGCAATGGATGGGCAAAGCTGGCATGGAGCTCACTCTGACTGCGGGTGATGCTGCACATGGCCGCCATGGGTCTCATGTTGAGATCGTGCGGGGCTCACTTGTGAGCCCACACGATCTGCAGGATGTACCCCATACGTCCATTTGCAGGAATGTATTTCCCGTTAGGACGTATGAGTATGTCCATTGCTGGAAAGGGGTTTATACTTACCACAGAAACATGCAAAGTTTTTCTTTTTTTGCCATTGAGCAGGTATAGAAGCCAAAAAGGGGATGCAATTGGAAGTAAAAAGGTTCTCATGAGAGAGGTCTTCTGGATATTAACTCTCAACACCAAATATCCATGTGGCATCAATTACTGCACTGATCTACTTTATGTATACGAGTGGTATTTAACCCCTTAACTACCGGCCACCGACTTTTGACGTTGGTCGGTGCGGGTCGTTCGTCTACAGCAACGTCTTTTGTCGTCGCTGCAGACATCGGGGTTTGTGGCGCCCGGTGCTTTAACCCTTTGATTGTGGCTGTTCGTCACCGCAGTGCAATCAAGGGTTTCCCTGCTCTGTCGGGTGATCGGAACACCCGGTGACCCGACAGAGCCCGGGTAACGGCTGCACAGTCAGCCATGGGGACCTAGAGTGGCCCCAGGGTGTCTGTGTAACAAGCCAGTGTCCAGGACAGACTGTGTGCTGTCCTGATCACTACCTGTGTCAGACTGTGTCTGAGGAAGCGGATGTATTCCGTGAAACACGTCATATGCTTCAAATAAACTTTCAAAAGAATTTCTTTGTAAGCGTTTATATGCACATACTAGATTGAGCTCTCTGGTTGAACATTGGTTCCCAAAATCTAGCCCCTTGGGAAATTGCCTGTAACGGTCTTTTTGCTGGTAGCCAGATCCCATTCTTCTCTTCACTTCCTTTGGCGTCCCTCGTGGACCTGGAGCGGGAACATTTACCGGAGCTGCCATCCTTCTTCTTCTCCACATTGTGAGATCAGGCGTGTATACGAGCTGTACCGCAGTTTGCGTACAGCTTGATCCGGTGAGCACCTCATTGGCTAATTGCTATCCTTATTCTGTTAAAGCGAAGAACTCGATCCGGCGCTTTATTGTCTTTTTAGCCACTTACGTTCCTTCAAGGAGGACCGCATCTTCCCGTACCTGTGTCAGACTGACACAGATTATAATGTATTAGCATATATGAATATGCTAATACATTGCTAAGTGTAAAAAAATAAATAAATAAAATAAAAATAAATATTTAATAAAATAATTGTGCATATATTACACACACACAAAAACCCTACACATATTAGGTATCCACACGACCGTAATAACCTGTAGAATTTGTCTAACAAGTTATTAAGTGTGAAATGGGAATGGTGTAAAAAAATTTAAAAAACAAAAAAAATGTAAAAAAATTGTAAAAAAAATTCTGTAATTATTTATAAGTGAACTTAAACTATTAGCAGCAAACAGCAAGCAAATGCACAGATGTGCAAACCAGCTTCACGATGAGGAGGAACAAGAGTTCAGCATGATGAATGGTGTGGAAAAATTTCCAATCAATTTATTTGAATTTCTTTTAAACATACCCAAAAATATTTTTTTAAGAAAAAAGGTGCTGGGATGAGGATGGCTTTTAGCATAAAGGTAAATAGCAAGCTATGGCATGGCACAATCAGCGACGCATCTGGGGTTTAAATTCCCTTATTCTTGGTTCCTATTGTGCATGGGGGGGAAAGGGGCAGGATGTGACTCAAATAGTGTATCTTCAGCACCGCCCCCATAGCTTAAACAAATAACCATGTTAGTAAAACAGTGCTTTAAAAACAAACATATATATACAATTGGCAACAAGTTTATCAAGAATCTATTGATGGTAGCAAAATAGCTGGTAGAAACATATATGCAAAAATGAATGCATATATTTTTAAGATTTGTTGATAAAGCGAAAAATGAATGCATATATTTAATTTTTATTAATAGTTATACGTTATATTTTTTTGGTTATTTAACCCTAAAGGTACGCGGGTGGATAACTGAAATATCCACCACGCTTCCCTTGAGAGTTTCTTTTGCAGACTGCCCCCCCCCCCCTTGGTGAACGCATCACCTTTTCTCTACCCACAACTGTAAGTGAAGAGACATTCCCGCTTGTACAGCGGAGAAATGTCTCGACACGCAGAGGATTTAAAAGAAACTGGACGGATGGCATCTGAGAGGTGTCTGCGTATTCTAATTTTTTAAAAGGGCGGTATACAACCGACGTATTGTAAGTTGCAGGCAGTGCAGCTAATGAGGTAAATCACATATTTGCTATTGCAATTGATGTGTGACTGTATTTCAAATATTTTCCCATTATTAGCTGAACTAAATGAAATAGTTTTATGTACAAAATTGCAGGCAGTGCATATTGTATGCCCGCATTTGAAAAAACCTTTTGTATCAAGCCATGGTTGGATTTCTATTTTTCTGTTTTTTTTAGTTTGAAACAAGTGGAGATAACATGGTTCCTAAATTGGAGCTTGCCTTGGCTTTCAAACCGGACATTATTTTCCAAAATTTTTTTGATTTTAGAATTAATATAAAGAAATGGGAGATGTTTCCTGATGATGCGGACAATCTCAGGGTATTGGCGACTATAACATGTACTAAAAGTAACGCTCTTGCCTGTCAGACCAACTATAGATTTTTCCTGCGACTTTCCAGCAACATTGTATTCCTGTCTAAATTGCCAACTTTTTGAATTGCTGTTTTAAGATGAATTTTAGAGATAGGCGAATTTCCCGAAATTCGTTTCGTTCACTTCGCCGCATTTCTCGGCAAAAAATTAACTTCGTTCCGAATTAAATTTGGCCAAATCACGTTAAAAAGCAGCTATTTCCAGGCTGCACAGAGCCTGCAGGGTGCTGTAGAACGTTGTGCCATGCTTAAATATGCAGAGGGGGCTTGGTTTGGTCTTCATACATGTTTTGTTTTAGTATGACACGCAGATGACTGCCGCCCCTCTTAGAATCGCTTCACTATAAAAATTCCCTGGCACTTAAGAGGGCAAAACTGACCAAAAAACTGAAGCGGGAATGTTGCCTGATAAAGTCATGCCAGAGAAAGCTGGAAAAAAACAAGCTGAGAGCTCAGGTGGCAACATTAGTGACAGAGTGTGGAGGTGACGGCGGCAGCCACAGCAGCATGAGGTCAGAGAGTGGCACAATGACATTCTGGGGGTGGCAAAAACAGGAATAGGTCACAGAGTGGCACAATGACACAGTGTAGGTGAGGTCAGGCACGAGCAGCATGAGGTCAGACAGTGGCACAATGACAGAGGGGTGTAAGGTCACAGACATAAGCCACAGCAGCAGCATGAGGTCAGACAGTGGGACAATGACACAGTGTGTAGGTCACAGCAGCAGCCACAGCAGCAGCATGAGGTCAGACAGTGGCACAATGACACAGTGTGGAGGTCACGGCAGCAGCAGCATGAGGTCAGACAGTGGCACAATGACAGAGTGTGTAGGTCACGGCATCAGCCACAGCAGCAGCATGAGGTCAGACAGTGGGACAATGACACAGTGTGTAGGTCACGGCAGCAGCCACAGCAGCAGCATGAGGTCAGACAGTGGCACAATGACACAGTGTGGAGGTCACGGCAGCAGCAGCATGAGGTCAGACAGTGGCACAATGACAGAGTGTGTAGGTCACGGCAGCAGCCACAGCAGCAGCATGAGGTCAGACAGTGGCACAATGACACAGTGTGTAGGTCACGGCAGCACCAGCATGAGGTCAGGCAGTGGCACAATGACATTCTGGAGGTGGCAAAAACAGGAGTAGGCCACAGAGAGGGACAATGACACAGTGTGTAGGTCATGGCAGCAGCCGCAGCAGCAGCATGAGGTCAGACAGTGGCACAATGACATTCTGGAGGTGGCAAAAACAGGAGTAGGCCACAGAGTGGGACAATGACACAGTGTGTAGGTCACGGCAGAAGCCACAGCAGCAGCATGAGGTCAGACAGTGGCACAATGACATTCTAGAGGTGGCAAAAACAGGAGTAGGCCACAGAGTGGGACAATGACACAGTGTGTAGGTCACGCAGCAGCCACAGCAGCAGCATGTGTCAGACAGTGGCACAATGACACAGTGTGGAGGTCACGGCAGCAGCCACAGCAGCAGCATGAGGTCAGACAGTGGCAAAAACAGGAGTAGGCCACAGAGTGGGACAATGACACAGTGTGTAGGTCACGGCAGCAGCCACAGCAGCAGCATGAGGTCAGACAGTGGCACAATGACACAGGGGGGAGGTCACGGGAGAAGTCCCA
>JAODAL010052546.1:0-25896 GCA_025379985.1 Phyllomedusa bahiana
GTCCCCGCTGGAACGATTTTGGGAGCCCCGCAGGGGCCCAAGTCCCCCTGCGCCCCAAACACTGGCGAGGCGCGGCGGACTTTTCCCCGCATGGTATGAGGGCACTTCCTCGGACGGCGAATCTACGGCGCAGCGCAGCACAGCGCCCATGTCCCCGCACTGTGCCCCACGCACTGGCGAGGCGTGGCGGACTTTTCTCCGCATGTATGATCGCACTACCTCCGGCGGACAATCTCAGACGCAGCGCCGAACTTCGCCTCATTCCCGCACTGCGCCTGAGGCGCGGCGGACTTTACATGATATGTATGAGCGCGGCCCGTCCCCGACATAAATCAGGCGCAGATTCCGCCGGGAAACTGGCGGAAAACGGCACCTCGACCCGGCAAGATTCACACATGTCGCCCTGTGTGTTTTACTAAATGTAAAAGCACAAACAGGCTTAATTAACCATCGGACATGAATTAGGCTACAGAAAAAATTTATATATTTTGGCGTTGAAAAAGACGGTTTCTTGGGGTCAGCACACCAGCAAAACAACGCTAAATTAACCCCGGGATGTAAATTGCGCCAAAGAATTGAGCCGCACAAACTAGTAGCTTTGTAGCGTGTTACAATTGCGTGTTTTCTACGCCACACAACAAGAGATACAGTTGAAATTAACCTTTGCTTGTGAATTAGGCTACAGGAAAAATGTATATATTTTGGCGTTGAAAAAGACGGTTTATTTTTGTCAGCACACCAGCAAAACAATGCTTAATTAACCCCTGGATGTAAATTGCGCCAAAGAATTGAGCCGCACAAACTAGTAGCTTTGTAGCGTGTTACAATTGCGTGTTTTCTACGCCACACAACAAGAGATACAGTTGTAATTAACCTTCGGACATGAATTAGGCTACAGGAAAAATGTATATATTTTGGCGTTGAAAAAGACGGTTTCTTGGGGTCAGCACACCAGCAAAACAACGCTTAATTAACCCCTGGATGTAAATTGCGCCAAAGAATTGAGCTGCACAAACTAGTAGCTTTGTAGCGTGTTACAATTGCGTGTTTTCTATGCCACACAACAAGAGATACAGTTGTAATTAACCTTTGCTTGTGAATTAGGCTACAGGAAAAATGTATATATTTTGGCATTGAAAAAGACGGTTTATTTTTGTCAGCACACCAGCAAAACAACGCTTAATTAACCCCTGGATGTAAATTGTGCCAAAGAATTGAGCCGCACAAACTAGTAGCTTTGTAGCGTGTTACAATTGCGTGTTTTCTACGCCACACAACAGAGATACAGTTGTAATTAACCTTCGGACATGAATTAGGCTGCAGGAAAAATTTATATATTTTGGCGTTGAAAAAGACGGTTTCTTGGGGTCAGCACACCAGCAAAACAACGCTTAATTAACCCCAGGATGTAAATTGCGCCAAAGAATTGAGCTGCACAAACTAGTAGCTTTGTAGCGTGTTACAATTGCGTGTTTTCTACGCCACACAACAAGAGATACAGTTGTAATTAACCTTTGCTTGTGAATTAGGCTACAGGAAAAATGTATATATTTTGGCGTTGAAAAAGACGGTTTCTTGGGGTCAGCACACCAGCAAAACAACGCTAATTAACCCCTGGATGTAAATTGCGCCAAAGAATTGAGCCGCACAAACTAGTAGCTTTGTAGCGTGTTACAATTGCGTGTTTTCTACGCACACAACAAGAGATACAGTTGTAATTAACCTTTGCTTGTGAATTAGGCTACAGGAAAAATTTATATATATTTTGGCGTAGAAAACACGGTTTATTTTTGTCAGCACACCAGCAAAACAACGCTTAATTAACCCCTGGATGTAAATTGCGCCAAAGTATTGAGCCGCACAAACTAGTAGCTTTGTAGCGTGTTACAATTGCGTGTTTTCTACGCCACACAACAAGAGATACAGTTGTAATTAACCTTTGCTTGTGACTTAGGCTACAGGAAAAATGTATATATTTTGGCGTTGAAAAAGACGGTTTCTTGGGGTCAGCACACCAGCAAAACAACGCTTAATTAACCCCTAGATGTAAATTTGCGCAATAGAATTGAGCAGCCAAAAATGAAGTGGTATTTGTATGTAAAACGCTGTTTCTTTAAATGAATACAACAGGAACTGGCTTAGATCCCACTTGGATATTGAATGTATATGCAGCTGCAGTGGACGCACACTGGATTTCAGATCCAATACCCCAAAAAATTAGAAATAGAACATTAAGAGAACAGTCTCTGAGACAAGCTGAGACACCCCACAGAAATCGCTATATAAAAATCAATTCTTCAGTAAGAGCTATCAGCCACGGCAGCACCTTCCCTGATCAGTACAGTGAGAGCGGTATGAGCTCCCAGCGTCGCGCCCGGACTTATATAGTGCGGTGACGTCACAGAATCCCGCCGGTCTCTGATTGGCTTCACCTCTGCACATGTCATGCAGGCTATGCCCTTCTTCCTCCCAGAGTGCTTTGCCCCATGTAGCGCCATGTGCTCGCAGCCATTTTATCAATCAAAAGCACACTTCGTTCACCCGAAGTACCCCAAAGTTCGACTTCGTTCCGAACCGAAGTTTTCCTGAAATTCTAAACGAATTCCACTTCGTTAGAATCAATTCGCCCATGTCTATTAAATGCATTAAAAAAAGTGAAAAACATCAGTTATTGTTCATTACACCTCACAACTAAATGGAATAAAAAGCAATCAAAACGTCAAAGTGCTATTAATGAAAGCATCAATCCATCTGGAAAAAAAAATTCCACACACAGCTCTGTTAAGAGAAAAATAAAAAAGTTATGGCTCTCAAAATATGGTGATGCAAATTTTTTTTTAAAAAACACATTAATTTGCTATCCATGCAATCCTATTGATCTGCAGAGTAATTATAACATGTCATTTATACTGCATGGTAAGGCCTATAAAAAATTAAAATAAAAAACACAGCCAGGATTACTGTATTTCAGTTATCCTCTTTCCCAAAATATAGAGTAAAAAGCAATCAAAGAGACATTTAAACCCGAAAGTTATACCAATGAAAATGTCACCTCATCCCATAAAAGCAAGCCCTTATCCAGCTTTATATACCGTACATAAAATATTATGGCTCATTCACTGACATACTGTAAAAACATAAATTTAAAAAAAAAAAGTATGTCTCTTGTGTAAAAGAAGTAAAATATATATAAAAAAATTTAATATGGTATGATTGTACCCACCCACATAGTAAAGTTTCCTTTTATTTTAAAACCACATAATGAGCTTTATAAGAATAAAACCCAAAAGAACTATTTCAGAATTGGGTTTTTTTTTTCCATTTTCATGTCCTAATTCTAAATAAACCCATGAAACACCTGTGAGCCCAAAATGCATACTACACTCCAAGATGAATTTACTGAGGAAATTTGTTTAAAAAATGGTGTCACTTCTGGAAGGTTTCATTGTACTTTTACTTTTTGGGCTCTGCAAACGTAACACCCCCCAACCACACCAGCAGAATGCGCACTCCAAAAACCAAATGCCGCTCTTTAGCTTTTAAGCCCTGCCAAGTGCCTAAACAGCAGTTTATACCGACATGTGGGGTATTACTGTACTTGGTATATAATGCTTAACAAATTTTTGCCTGGTTTTTTTCCCTGCAGTCCTTCCTGCTTCACTCCTAGCCATTCCTTGTGTGAAAATAAAAATTTTTTAGCTAAAACTACGTTATTAGAAAAAAAAAATTATTTTAATGACTCAATGCTAAAAAATTATGTGAAACTCTGGTGGTGTCAATTTACTTACTACTAACCTGGATGTACTCCTTGAGGGGTGTAGTTTCCAAAGTGAGGCATTTTTGGGGGGTTTAATATGTTTTAGGACATTGTGGTGTATGCAAACCTGAAATGGTCCTAATTTAAAATATACTAATAAAAATTAGGTCCCTAAATCTAGTAAGTGTTTCTTTAATTATAAAGCCTATGGTCAAATAGCACACTAGGGGCATGTACAGGATGTATGTAAAAATAGAAAAATCAGGGGAATAAATAATTAATTGCCTTCCTCTATGAATATCTACTGTGCTCCAGTAAAAATGAATTGAAATTGAGAATCTACAAAAATATGACATTTTTAAATGTCAGCACCAATTTGCTTTAATTCCTGTGAAACAACATACTTGCTAAATGCTGATTTGAATATTTTGGGATTCACAGTTTTTAAAATGGGGCGATATCAGGGTTTCTAACATACAGTCTTTTAATGCTACACCAGAAATGTACTGATCCTTTAAAAATCTGTCTTAAATTGAAAAAAAAAATCGGTGCTAAATTTATAGGCCTTCTAATGTCCTTAAAGGGGTTGTCTCACTACAAGGATTGCTTTTTATGTTAAAGATCTTGTAAAAATAGGTCACTTTGTAATATATGTCTATTAACAGTGTACTACCTATTCCTAGATATCTCCTCTTGTATGGGCTGCAACAGCTCCTCAGATCGCTATAGTTACAGACCTGTTTGATCTCTCCTGATAGGCTGCCAGCACTGGTTGCTGTAGCTACACACCTTGCTTCTACTGCAGCCTAGAAGAAGACAGTAAACACGCCCCTGAATTCAAAATGAAACCAAGAAAACAGGACAGAAGGAAGATGAGTCAATGTAGTGAGACAACCCCTTCAAGTTGTAGGATTATATAGCAAATTATGTCAAAATAAAGTAGACATATGGTTAAAGTAACTTAGTAACTATTTTTGTGGTATGATTATGTCTTAAAATAAGAGACACTTAACAAGTTTGAAATATTGCCCATTTTAAAATTTTCAGTAATTTCAGATTTTTTAAATAAACAAACACAAAAGCTAACAACCAAAATTTTCCACTATCATAAGGTACACTGTGTCCTGAAGTAACAGTCTCAGATTTACTTGGAATAGTAAAATCATTTCAAAGTTATTACCTCCCCAAGTGACATATAGCATGTCAGATTTTAAAAATTAGACTTGGTCTGTAAACCCAAAACTTATTGACCTGTGTGCAAAATCCCCTACAATTATGGCGGAGGAGGTATAAAAGATAATATTTTATAGGTATTGTCATTACACTGCAGAAGGGTAACTTTGCATACATCATACTTTTTTACATTTGTATGGTTTTTTCACAGCTTTTTTTTTTTTTTATATGAACAGTAGTTTGTTTACTTTATAGGTATATTGCCCATGATTTTTGTCATCAAATCACTAGATGAATGTGTAAATATTTATACTGCATGCTGTAATTATCTAATTTCACAGTTGCTTATTGCTTTGAATTATAAAATAATTTTAATGGATATGGAAATGCAAAGTAACAAGAATCAATATAGATAGTTCTGAACCAGTTTCAAAGCCATTTAAATACTTCAGTATTATGATTGAACATATCTATGTACAGTAATTCCTAAATCCCTAGCTATAATAATTATATTCAAGATATTAAACTTGTAAACCTGACAATAATATCTGTAATGCATTAGGAGTCCTCAGTGCTGTTCATTGTTCTTTAAATTGTGTTATACTGTATAAAAATTACCAATTTAAATGTGCATTTTGATAACGCTATATGTGTTTCTTACCTTTGGTTTGGTTGCATACTGATAAAAATGTAATGTCTTATGCACATCATATTCTTCCTCACCGACTTGCACTAAATAACAAATTATATTCTGATACAGTGAATGCAGGAAAAGATAACTACATCTATTGATATATTCAGTGTGTGCGATCTACGATTTCCTTACAGTGTAGGTTGAGAAACTGTTTGACATATGCAATATATGTTAGGGCCGGTTCAAAAAACTTTATTGACTAGAACAGACTTTTGACTAAAAACTTATAAGTTTTTTTTGTAAAAAAAAAAAAGGATACAAATGTATCCCTATATGGTAGACAGTAACCTTTAAAAAAAACATAGAAGAACACCCAAAAATGTATCTGTTTTGATAACTTTTTTTAGCTGTACATTAAAGGGGTGTTATCGTTTCATTAAATGGTCTTCAGAATAAGGGGACAGTGAAAACAAGCAACTTTGCAATTGGATGTCATTAGCAAAGCTGCCTTGTTCTCACAGTGTCCCTTATCTTGTGTTTTTATTTACACTGATATCCAGTGTGGGTTTAATCTCTCCTCCTTGCATTTCACTAGCTGAGAGCTCATTTACATTCTGTATAGCCCCTGGGTCGATTCACGGGCTGTACAGAATGACTCAGAGTTAGGGGCCGTAGCATTTTTCTGTCTCCACACCTAGCAGAAACAGACTTCAGCAGATTGTACAATGAGAAAACATGACGGTTTTGACCCTGTGCCTAACTCTCCTGCATACACGCAGATCTGTGCCGTTCTTAGAAAGCTGTAATACATCTCCAGCTGGGAGAGGAGATCAGTGCTCAGATTAGATTGAATGCAGCCTGTGGTATGTATACAGCTCTTATAAAATAAGACCGATAGGGAGAGACACAGTGATATGTGGACTCGGAGGGGAGGGGGGGGGGAGTCTCAGGCCAGCAGTGAAGGGGGGATGATGTCATCCAGCTGGGAGGGGAAGAAACGCCCCTGCATTCACAGAGTTGAGAAGCTCAGAGCAGTGTGAATGAGCCGAAGTAAGGAAGTGATACATCCCCGTTAAGACAAAAAAAAGAATACCTATTCTGTATGGTAAAAACGTAATGTGAACTGTTCGGATTTCATTTGTAAGCTACATTCAGTTTATATTTATATTCTTTATATATTTATATTCTTTGCAGATACCATGCTGATATGTGTCGCTATAGATTTATTTTAAGCTATATGACATGCGGAATTCTATGCAATCTCCTCATTCCCATTCCATATGCTTTGCCTCAGCTACTCAATCCACAATTTGCAACACATGCTATGGGCAACACAGTAAGTTTTTGACCTAGACAGTTTTAATACATGTAGCTCATGATCTTCCATTTCAACTTTTCCGCTGCCTGCCTAACCTCTACAACCGATGCTACCTGCTTTTGAAAATCGAGCTGTGTTATCCTCAAGTGATTTAATCTCTCCCTCTTGTCTGCAAACCTCTCCATGTAAATACCATCAAAGAAGATGAATTTGCCACTCTGACGCACTTGGTGCATGTCAGCCTCCGGCGGGTGGTGTTATGGAGCGGGCAGCGTGACACTGTGATGTACAGCCCCTTCGTGTCATCCACCGAGTCCACTAGCTTCCTGCCTCTGCCAGGACTCCTGCTGCCTCAGAAGATGTCATGCATCTCCCAGTGAGAGGAGAGCCCCAAGCTGGCAGCATCTGCCAACCAGAGAAGGCGGGAAGAAGGGCAAAGGCACGGAGTTGGTGGACTCGGTAGATGATGTGCAGGGGCTGTATGTCAAAGTGGAGCGCTGCCCACTCTATAACACCACCCACCAGAGGCTGACCTGCGGCAGGTGCTTCAGTGCACCGACTTCATCTTCTTTGATGGCAAGGACGTGCAGAGATTTGCAGACAAGAGGGAGAGAATAAATTGCTTGAGTGAAACACAGCTCAATTTTCAAAAACAGGTAGCATCAGTCAAAGAGGGCAAGCAGACAACGGATAAGCTGAAATGGAAGATCATGTCTTGCAAGTTGAGGGTTGAGCAGCTGATGCAAAGTATATGGAATGGGAATGAGGAGATTGCAAAGAATTGCGAACTTCTTTCCAAGTCTAAAAAACACAAACAAGAACTTTACCTCATGAGCCAAAAGCATCAGAAGAAGAAGATACAGAGGCAGAACCACAATCTTAGTGTGGTAGTGGAGAAAAGAAAGAAAGGGGGACATGTATGAAAACTATCTAGGTCTAAGACTTTCTTTGTTGCCCATAGCAACCAATCAGAGGGCCCCGTTCATTTTTTCAGAGCATTATATGAAATGAAAGGAGAGCTCTGATTGGTTGCTATGTGAAATGAAAAAAAAGTCTTACATCTTGACAGTTTTCATATATGTCCCCCAAAGATCTCAGGAGCCAGCACGCGAAGTTGGCCGGTCTTCGTAGGTCACAGATACTGGAGCCGACAGTTACATTTCGTACTTTTCCTATAAGGAATATAACAAGGGATCCTGCCGATATTTCATTGAAGAACAACAATGCAATGACTTCTAGCCCAGAGGAAATAACTTAGTAGTGAAAGGGACCCCCGGAAGAGATAAATATATAGGGAAATACAGACAGTGTGCCAAAGCTGTCCCTGCCTGACCCTAAGTGGTCGGCTAAAACTAGACGGCGGTACGTGCAAACACAGAACAGACAAGACAGACAAAAACAATGTAGTAGGGTCAGGCAAAAATGGATCAGAACCAGAGAAGGCAGGAAAGGTACAGAAGCGGCAGGCAATAAACGGATGTCAAAGAGGTGGACACAAGATCAAAATTCCAGAATAATCAAAACAGAATACATACCACCCCAGCTCAAAGCAAAGAATATAACCAGTGCAGAATCACAGAAACTGTGGTCTTAAATATGGATGTCAGAGTCCGGCTACATGGCATAATTGGCCCTGCCCTCTGACATCTGGACCACAAAGAAAACAGATAATCAGATGAGAAAGGTGAGGGGTGCAGGCAGCTGTAACTCACCATTCAAACAGAACGATCTGCAGCCCTATTATAAGGCTCGCAGAGAGCCAGATGTTTGTTGCAACCAACGCTGTCAGTCACACCTAGTGAGCACAGAATCAGACCGTGTTCAGACAGTGCAAAGAACATGCACAATACAGATACATATCATAGCTAAAAGTGAAGTCTTTGCCATTCCTTAAGGACCGAGGACTGCGCTGCAGCCTGAACAGGCACTTTCATGACAGTAACCCCCCTTTTATGAGGGGCATCGACTACCACTCAGGTACTGGAGTTCCTCCTGGTGGGACCTGGGTCTGGTGGGGCAATCCTGAAGCTTTGTCACAGTACAGACACAGGGCGTTTCTCATGTGATACTCCCACCTGGTTTTGGTATCCATAACTCCGAGTTGCATCGGCTCCTCTTCCAGGGTGGAAGGAGACAGATTTTGTAGGGGAGGAAGAAAAAGGCATAAAAGACATGCCAGGACTGTCAGGTCGTAGCTTTTCCTTTCCCGTCTCCTGGAGTCTGCAGTCGATGTGGACTGTAAGAGCTTGGGAAACTTGGTGCAGTACTCCTCAAATGATCTTTTAACTTGGCGTAAATTCAAGACAGAGCTGAGTTTCTGCAAGCAATGCGTGATCTGGTTCAGAATAAATGAGCCCAAAGGACTGAAAGAACAGCTCTAAAGATTTCCACTCTGGAGCACTGGGGGAAAGTTTGAGAGCCCATTTCTAAGGTTCACTCTGAACAAGGAAGACCACTACACCCACCATTTGGGCCTCAGAAGCAAGTGGCTTGATCCTAAAATATAGCCGTCATGATTCCAGAAAAGTGATAAACTTTCAGCAGAAGCATTTTATCCTCTGGGACAACAGCTGTTGGTGGAACAGGAGCTAATACATGGGGACGGCAGAAGTATTAGCTTGGTGCTGTGTGAGAAGTTGTACCTGGTTTACAAGGTAGAGTACCAGCTAATATCCAAATTAAGCTTGACAGACAGCAGCTTGACTGCCTTAGAATAACTCTTGGTAGGATTTTGCAGGTATCTGGATCCATTCTGACTGCAGTCCATTCCACGGCTGCTTCTTGAGGGTACACGTGGGAGGACCCATAGAAAGAAACAACAATCAAGGTGGTCCCACAGTTGCTAAATTGGGTGGAGGATTAGTGGGGGAATAGTGGGTCCGTGTAGTACTTAGAAATCTTGATCATGCTCTTCCAACCAATTTTGGACATTTCTAGCAATGTGACATGTCAGATTGTATTGTTGGAAGATCTCCCAAGGAAGGCAATCAGCATATATGGGTATACATGATCTGCATGGATACACAAATCAGTTGAGAGTGCCTTCCACATGGATGAGTGGACCAAAAGAGTGCCACAAAAAATACTACAGACTATAATGCTGCTACCACCAACTTCAGTTCTTTCAGCAATGGTTGCACAGTGTTTGTTCTCTAATGTTTCTAGCCTGACATGCCAATGTCCATCTATACAGTGAAGCAGAAAAACATGATTTATTGGAGAAAGCAGACTTTTGCCAATCAGCCACGGTTCAATTCCGATACTGCTGTGAAAATTAATGTTTTTTCTACCAATGCAGCTTAGCAGAGGTACAGTGACCATTTGTTTGTTTCGGAGCCCCAAACACAGTAGTATTTACTGAACAATTGTTTTAGATACACATCAGGTTGTCCCCTGGTTCATTTTGGTGGTTACTCCACTGTATCATGTCGATCCGCTGTTGCACACGTTCAAAGCTAATGCTCACTTCTCACATCAACGACACATGGTGCTCTGCAGTTTCCATGTCGCTTATTCGCAATGGTGTCATTTTCCCACAAACTATACAGTTTCAATACAGCAGCCCACAAACAGTTCATAAATTGTACAGTTTCAGAAATACTGCCACCTTTGTCCCCAAGAGCCAATTATCATCCCTTTCTGCAATTCTGATGTCACCTTCTTTAGCCATAGCAGTAACGAGCGATATTTGTGCAGACAGCCTATCACATGAACTCATATACCCACCAAGGCAGCTTACAATACGTGATTTCCTTCATGAGCTGCATGCTGGTGACATCACAAGTAGTAAGTAGTTATAATAATGTTACTCGACAGTGTACACTACAGGTTAATAACAAGGTGTGAACAAACACTTAGATTCTTAAAGTCCCACTCAAATATGAATTAGTCCTTCACAGAGATGAGCTTTAATCTTATGTAATAACTGTTAATACTTTGGGCAAGTCACTACGGACAGATCACCTCTTTTCACATGAAAGGTCCTGTAATGGTGAGCTGATTGGGTGTGAAAGGCTGTTGTAGTGTTTTTGAAGCCATTTTCCATCCACAGACTTAACGTTTTCTCACTACAAAGATCATTTCTGTAATGATGGGGACAGTAAAAATAAGCACTTTTGTAATTGGTTTGCATTACCTATATTCTTTAGTATATTGTAGCAGCTATGAGCTAATCTGTGAGTGTCTAGAGCTAAATTTGAAGCCTATATTCGGGCACGCCGCCTTTGCTGTGATTGGCTTCATGATATCTAGTTCAGCCCTGATCGGGACATGCCAGCTGTGCTGTGATTGGCTGTCTGCATTCTTCCCTCTGAGATGTCTGAAAACGAAACAGAAAGTGGCTTTCTGTGCTCTCTGTGTCTATGTTCTCATTGTGATTTACTCTCCTCTGAGCTGGATAATAAAGGCTGCCTGAGCCCCTTTTTGTTCCTCTCACAGTAATAGCTCTATGTGAAGGATCTGAGTGATTACTCTTTAGCTGCCACATATAATACACTTATATAACACAGCCTTATATAGTCTAATCCCCTCTACCTCCTGCCTGATAACAGAGGGGGGATCAAAGTGTATTTCTCACATTTGTTTCATCATTTTATTCTGTATTTTTAACTGTTTACACCAATAAGGGTGTTCTGGTTACATGGATTGGAGCCTGGGAGGGAGTTGACAGACATGAGAACTGACCACTGCAGGAGGTCTTCAGAGCTATGACATCCTCTCTCTCCCACTGCTCACACAGAATGATGATGTCACCAGTCATCAGAGAGGGACGACACGTCTACTGGGAGGATAGCCCCCTCCCTGGATTTGAAGTGATAAGTGAGAGATAAAGCTCAAGATGCCAGTGAAAGCCTGTACTGAGAAAACCCCTTTAAGATTAAACAATCAGACACTGCCTGTTTGATCTGTGTTGCAGGTCTACACAGCTGTTTTGTGCATTTTCCAAACATACGAAAAACAGCAAATATGAAGGACCCATCCAAGTATATACTGTACAAAAAGCCTTTATTGCAATGCTATATATGATTCAAATAGTGGAAACATAGATAAATGTAATACTAAACAGAGTAAGAATTTGTACTAAGTGATGAACTTCAGAAATACTTTTCAAGCTTAGTAAGAATCTATTTTTGTCCCTTCTTCTCTGTAGCTTTGATAGAATCCTGTTCAATGACAGCTGATTTGCATTACCTCCTATGGTTATAATTGAAGGTCCCTGATTTCTAACAATCTGTAAAAGATGCTGTTTATATCCAGGTGTGTGAACTCAAGAGATGCAGACCTTTTCTGTTGTATTTAAGATTCACTGGTATTTGATTTGCCTACAAAGGAAAAAAGACACAACTTTAAATGGGTTTATTGGTCTTATATAATGATGGCATACCATTAGGATACACTATCCTTGTTTGATCGACATTATTATTATGATAATTAGTATTATTTTTATTTTAAAGTGCCATTAATTCCAGGGCGTTGTACATTCGAGGGGGGTTACATATAAAAATATGTCAAACAAGTATAATGGTAATGATAAATGACTTACAACTGGTACAGAAGAAGAGAGGAACCTGCCCAGAAAGGCTTACAATCTACAAGGAAGGAGAAAAGAGGTAGAGGGTGAGGGGCAGACATATTTGTGTAGTGGTGTAGTGGCAGCATGGTTATTGTAGGTTATAGGTAGAGATGAGCGAATTTCTCAAAAACTTAATTCGGTCAATTCGCCGTATTTTCTCAAAAAATTTGGTTAGTTCAGAATTAATTCACAATGAATTGCGTTAAAAAACAGCTATTTCCTGGCTGCAGAGAGCCTGTAGGGTGTTGTAGAACATTGTGCCATGCAGAAATATGCATAGGGAGCGTGGTTTGGTATTGAAAAAATGCTGTGATTTAGTATGACACGCAGATGACAGAAGCTGCTCTTAGAATCGCTTCACACTTCACTTATCTGGGCAGTTAAAGGGCAAAACTGAAGTGGGAACGCAGCCTGACAAGGTTTCAGCGCCAGCTAGAAAGAAACGAGCAGAGGGCCAAGATACCACTATAGAGTTAAAGAGCGCACTCCTTTTACACCGACATCAGATAATTCCACAGATTATGACAAAACCTGTTTTGTTAAATGTTGATTCTTATAGAACCCCCCCCCCTGAAACAATGGAGTGTATTGACATTACCGATCATTTTGCCCTTCCTTTGATCCGCTTTCAATCGATCAGTAGTCCATCAGCATTGCTAAAGCCAAAAAGAAACAGGAGTTGTTCCAATCCAGAGATGACAAGTAAATGGAATATTTGCACGTCTTCTGTGTTCCCTACAGACTGAACTGAATGGATTTCAGGCATGCGAAGGGCAGAAATACACACACTGGATTTGACACAGAGGGGCACATGTATGAAAACCGTGTAGGTCTAAAATTCACTTTGTTGCCCATAGCAACCAATCATAGCACCCTTTCATTTTTCCACTATATGAGCACTATACGAAATGAAAGGAGAGCGCTGATTGGTTGCTATTGGCAACAAAGTAAGTTTTAGACCTAGACCGTTGTCATACATGCGGCCCAGAGTTCCCCACAATAAATGAAAAAATTAACTCTTTGCCGCAGATTGAAATATCCCTACAGACTGAACTGGATGTATTTCAGACGTGTGTAGGGCAGAAATACACACACACTGGATTTGACACAGAGTTCCTTTCAATAAGAGAAAAGTTAACTCTTGGCCACAGATTGCAGTATCCCAAAATAAAAACTGCTGGTTCAGTAACGTGTGTATATGACACACACCTGTGTTTTCGGTATTTCACCACAGTAACTCTAAAATCAGAAGAACTTTGCACAGAGTGCAATCTAGTGCTGCTACAGAGAGATGCTTCTGCATACGAGACACAGTGACAATTGGTAGAATTTAACATGGCTGCCCTATTTATTGGGCTGTGACATCACAGAAGCTTGCTGGGTGCTAATTGGCTGCATGTCTGCACGTCATTGAGGGTGTTTCTATCTTCCTCCCATAGTTCTTTGCCCCATGTCACGCCATGTGCTCACGGCCATTTTAGATTCGTTGCCACAAGTTGCCATGATTCATTCAGAATCAAATTTTTCCTGATATTCCAAATGAATTCCACTTCGTGAGAATCCATTCACTCATCTCTAGTTATAGGCTGTTTTAAGGTTGCTTTTCAGGCTAGTGAAAGTGGAAGAGAGTCTGATGTGTTAGGGCAGTGAGTTCCAGAGCATCGGTGAAGAAAAATCTTGGGGATGGTTGTGTGAGGAGCCGACAAGAGTAGAACAGAGAAGAAGGGTCTGTGATGAGCGTAGATTGCATAAGGTGAGATATCTAGAGATTAAGGCAGAGATGTATGGGGGAAAGGTTATGGGGAGCCTTGTTGGTCATGGTTAGTAGCTTGAGCTAAATTTGCTGGGCAATGCCAACTTGCCAGTGAAGGGACTGGATGAGGGGAGAGGCAGAGGAATAGCGAGGAGAGAGTTGAATAAGATGGGCAGCAGAGTTGAGGTTGGTTTGGAGAGAAGCAAGAATGCTGGGCAGGAGGCCACAGAGAAGGATGTTGCAGTAGTCTAGGCAGGTGGACAAGGTCATATACATCTGGGACAACCACTGATCCTGAGCCTCAGAAATAAGGAGACACAGCAGTAAAACTGTGTCCTCTTCTGTTTTTCAGTAAGATTCTCAGAGGTCTGAGCTGTAAGGTGGCCAAATGAGTTGATGTTTAAGGGATTTTTCCACCACATTGATTAGCTTTAACCCCTTAATGACACAGGATTGCTGATTGCAGATGACACCCGCTGTAACAGCACAGAATGGAGCCATCTCAATTCCGTCCTGCGATCACTGCGGCATCTAAACAAATGATAAAGGGTGCTGCGTACTGTTCTTCACTCTGATCATGCTCCCACGCCGAGATTGTGGGGGGCCCTGATCGGTTTACATGGTAGCTGGAAAGCCTTGTGAAGGCTTCCATCATCCCCATGTTTCTCATTTTAGTGCTCTAGGCAGGAAGTAGTAAAACTACTTAGGCTATATAAACTATTGTGCCCTCTAGTTGTCAAGCACCTTAGAGGGATGTAATGTTAAAGTAAAAAAAAAAAATGTTTAAAAGTGTAAAAAAAAATTTAAATATTAAAAGTTTAAATCCCACCTTTTGCCATTTAAGCAATAAAAATAAATAATAAAAAAGTTACACATAATTTGGAATCTCTGCATCTTAAAAAGTCTGATCTATTAAAATATAAAATAATTTATCCCATACACTGAACAACGTAGAAAAAGAAAATCAAAATGCCAAAATTGTGTTTTTTTGGTAATTTCAGGTCCCCTAAAAAATCAGGTGCACAAAAAATGCACCAAATAGCGCTCCAAAAAAGCACCGTGTGAAAGCACCCTAAAAAAGTTATGGCTATTGGAAAGCGGGGAAGGAAAAAACTCTGTGTCCTTAAAGGGTTAAACATTTAGGCAAAGGTAAATAAAGACTCTGTGAAACAGCCAGATGAGAAAACCACTTTAACCTCTAATATTGATATAAAGAGGGGTCCAGTGTTGATTGTCTCGCTGAGGAGATTGCACAGAAATAATTCAACAGAGACAATCCTTGCAGATGATCACAAGCAGGCTTAGCTCCATTTAGCTTGGCAGTTGCAAAAACTAACTAAACCCTTCTGATTTTTTCATAGCACTATATGAAACAAAAGGAGAACTCTGATTGGTTGCTATGGGCAACAAAGAGAGTTTTAGACCTAGACAGTTTTCATACATGTGGCCCTAGATGTCTACATAGATGTTAATGTTATTTTGTTATTTTGTAAGTAGTTTTCTGAATCTTTTTTGAAGCCTTCTACTGTTCACATTGTGACCAGCTCTTGAGGCAGATAATCCTCAGGTTTACAGTTCTTATGGTAGAGAAAGCTTTTCTCCTTTGGACATTGAACTTTTTTTTTTCTAGAGTGCCCCCTTGTGTTTTACGTTAAACAGGTTTTAGCAGGTTTTTATGTAGGAGCCTGTTACAGTGGGGAAAACAAGTGTTTCGCAAGTTTTTATACCTACAAAGAATGGAGAGGTCAGTCATTTTTATCACAGGTAGACTTCAACTGTGAGAGAAAAAAATCGAAAAAAGAAAATCCAGAAAATCACATTGTAGGATTTTTAAATAATTGATTTGCATTTTATTCCATGAAATAAGTTTTTGATCACCTACCAACCAGCAACAATTCTAGCTGTCAAAGGCCTTTTAGTTTTTCTTTAAGAAGCCCTTATTGTCTGCACTCATTACTTGTATTAACTGCAACTGTTTGAACTCATTACCTGTATAAAAGACACCTGTTCACACTCGATCACACTCCAACCTCTCCACTATGGCCAAAACCAAATTACTGTCTAAGGACACCAGGAAAAAAACTGAAGACCTGCACAAGACTGGGATGGGCAACAGGACAATAGACAAGCAGCTTGGTGAGAAGGCAACAACTGTTGGTGCATTTATTAAGAAATGGAAGAAACACAAGATGACTGTCAATCTTCCTCGGTCTGGGGCTGCAAGCAAGATCTCGCCTCATGGGGTAAGGATGATTCTGAGAAAGGTCAGGAATCAGCCCAGAACTACAAAGGAGGACTTGGTTAATGACCTGAATAGAGCTGGGACCACATTCTCAAAGATTACTACTCATGTCACACTACACCATTATGGGTTAAAATCCTGCAGAGCATACAGTTTCCCTATGCTCAAGCCAGCACATGTTTAAAGTTCACCAATGAGCATCTGGATGATCCAGAGGAGGCATGGGAGAAAGTCATGTGCTCAGATGAGACCAAAATAGAACCTCTTGGTATTAACGCCACTCGCTGTGTTTAGTGGAAGAAGAAGGATGAGAACAACTACAAGAACACCATCCCAACTGTAAAGCATACTTTGGGGGAAGAGGGTATCTTTTCTGCAAAAGGGGACAGGACAACTGAATCGTATTGAAGGGGGGATGGATGGGGCCATGTATCACGAAATTTTGACCATCAACCTCCTTCCCTCAGAAAGAGCATTGAACATAGGTCGGGGCTCGATCTTCCAGCATGACAATAACCTGAAACAGAAAGCCAGGGCAACTAAGGAGTGGCTCTGTAAGAAGCATTTCAAGGTCCTGGCCTAGCCACCTAGCCACATAAGTAAAAATCTTTGGAGGGAGCTGAAACTCAATGTAGCCCCAAAATCTGAAAGATCTGGAGAAGATCCTTTTATGAAAGAGTGAGACAAAATCCCTGCTGCAGTGAGTGCAAGCTTGGTCAGGAACCACAGTTAACGCCTAACCTCTATATTTGCAAACAAAGGTTTCTGTTTTCTTTGGTATCAAATACTTATTTCATGCAATAAAATGCAACTTAATTATTTGAAAATCATACAGTGTGCATTTCTGAATTTTTTTTTAGATTATGTTTCTCACAGTTGAAGTGTACCTATGATAAAAATTATAAACGTCTACATTCTTTGTAGGTGGGAAAACTTGCAATATTGCCAGTTTGTTGAATACTTATTTCCCCCACTTTAGATTCTTATTTCATCTTCAGAAGAGACATCTACATTATTAATTTATATTTTTAGAATTATTTTTATATTATAATATAATATTGATTCTAAGGAAGTGGAATGAGTTTAGAATTTCAGGAAAACTTCGATTCTGAACAAAGTCGAAGTTTGGGGTGATTAGCAGCAACGAAGCGTGCAAGCACATGGCGCTACATGGGGCAAAGAAGTCTGGGAGGAAGAAAGGAGTACCCTAAATGATATGTGCAGTGATTAAGCCAATCAGAGACCGGCGGGATTCTGTGACGTCACTGCACTATATAAGTCCGGACGCGATGCTGGCAGTTCACACTCCTCTCTCTTTGCCGTGTTGTAGCTGCTGCAGCTCCAGTAGCTGAGATCTCACACAAAAGAAAGAACTTTTGTACAGCGATTTTTTTTTTTTTGGGAGGGGGGGGGATGTCACAGCTTTTCTCAGAAACTGCTTCTCTTACGTTCTAATTTTGATTTTGTAGGATATTCGAATTGAAGTCCAGTGTGCGTCCAATTCAGCTGCATACTCAGGAGCACATTGAATATCCAAGGGTTATCTAAGCCTGTTTTTGCTGTTATATTCAGTTAAAGAAACAGCGTTTTTACAATCCACATACCATTTAATTTTTGGCTGCTCATTTCTTTTGCGCAATTTATATCCAAGGGTTAATTAAGCGGGTTTCTGCTTTTGTAGTCAGTAAAAGAAACAGTGTTTTTCAACGTCAAAGAAGAAATGTTTCCTGTAGCATAATTCATATCTGAAGGTTAATTAAGCCTTTTTCTGCTGTTGTAGTAAGTAAAATACAAGTTGTTTTAACACGCCACATACCTGTTAATTTTTGTGCAATTTATATCCTAGGGTTAATTAAGCGTTGTTTTGCTTTGTTAGTCGGTAAAATACACAGCGTTTTAACACGCCACATACCAGTTAATTTTTTGCTGCTCATTTCTTTTGCACAGTTTATATCCTAGGGTTACCCAAGCCTGTTAGTGGGTTTATTTGCAGTCAAATACAGGGTGTGTATTTATCATATACAGATATCTTCATTAAACAGAGTCTGTCAATTTTTGAACAAACAGTATGTCAGACAGAAAGGTGGTAGGCTCTTAACATGCAAGTGGCAGTGGCTCAAACATTCCTGGAGCAGGCAAAGGTCACAATACAGTAAGGGGACGTCGCAGCAGGGGTCACTCGGTGAGGCCAGAACTGCCGGTGTTATCTAGCGGCCGTGTGTTGACTAGCAACCCAAGGGTTCTTGATTGGTTGACTAGGTCATCCTCGTCCTCCCATCATCTGTCAACCCCAGCCAAGAGTCGGTGGGAATGTCAGACACAATCCTTAGTTGGCATGGCCCAGGAGCGGGTCAGCGGCCCTCACCTGTCCTCAACCCGCCTCTGTCCCATCCAGTTCCCTCAGCCAGAGATCTACTATGTGGTCTGGGCTCAGCGCCACTATACAGCGAGGATGAACAATTTGAGGAGGGCAGTCAGTAGCTACTTGGCAGCAAAGAAATGAAGCCAATATCCCCTGCTTCTTGCAGTAGGCGGCAAAGTATAGATGTGGAGAGTGGCATGGGAGGTCATGTTGTGAGGGGTCAGCCTCTGCATACCAAGACCGGTGATGAGGACAGCAGTGACGATGAAAGAAAATCGATGATGATGTAGCCGATTGCACTTGGGAGCCGGGTGAAGCAAGGGCTTCATCATCGTCAGGAGAAGAGGGTGTCAGCCAGCAAGTGGGTTGTGTGGCCGTGAGTCAGCAGGGTAGCAGCATTGTGAGGTCGGGAGCCAAGCGGCCACGGGGTAGAGAACCCGCTTCGCAGGTCCAAGAAAGTAGCGGCACAGGGGCTCAGCGAGGCAGCGGTGGTAGTAGTCACTCAGTGTGGAGCGTTGGCAGTAAAATCAGCTACTTGGCGGTGTGGCAGTTCTTTCCTAAGACACCGGAGAAGCCGAATATGGGTATATGTAGAATCTGTGGGCAGAAAGTGAAGCGTGTCCAGGGAGCTAACGTTGGCACCACGGCCCTGCGTCAACACATGCAGCGTCACCATCCGTAGAAACGTGGCTAAGATGTGGTGGTCCATCCTGCCGCCACAGCAGCAGCGCATGCCATTGCAGCCACTCAAGGCTCCACCACCTCTGCAGAAGGGAGCTGTTTCTCTTTGCCATCATCTCCCGGTCCAGATGCTCCTGCTCCTCGCTACTCATGGCGCTGACCGTGCTCCTGTCCAAGTTGTTGGTACTGCAGTCCCTCCCTTTCCAAATGCTGGACTCTGCACCGTTCAGAGAACTAATGGCTTGTGCCGAGCCGAAGTGGACAGTTGCAAGCCGTAATTTCTTTTGCAAATAGGCAGTACCAGCACTTCACAAATATGTAGAACAGAAGTTGGGCCCGTCCTTGAGCTTATCGGTTTGTTCCAAGGTGCACGGCAGCGTGGACATGTGGAGCTGTAACTACGGTTAGGGCCAGTACATGTCCTTTACGGCCCAGTGGTTGAATATGCTTCCTCTCCAGGCATACCAACAACTTGGACGGGAGACGCCGCTTTCTCCTCCATGTTGTCAAACTGCTGCTCCTGCGCCAATGTCCGCCTCCTCCTCCACTACCACCACCACCATCTCAGCTTCCACAAGTGCTGCTCCATTATACCACATGTGTATGGCACAGCGGCGTCACGCAGTTCTACACCTGGCTTGCCTCGGCGAATGAAGTCACACAGGGGAGGAACTGCTCCGCGTCATGCAGCAAGAAATCGATGTTTGGCTTTCTCCGCGCCAACTGCAAATCGCAACCATGGTGACGAACAATGGGAGGAACATGGTGTCCGCGCTGCACCGAGGAGGGATGGTCCATGCGCCCTGCATGGCGCATGTGTTCAATCTGATTGGGAAAAGGTTCCTGAGGTCTTCCACCAATCTTCAGAAGATTCTGAAAATGGCCAGGAAAATGTGCATGCACTTCATCCATTCCTACAAAGCCAGGAACACCCTCCTCGAGTTGCAGCGGCAGAACGGCCGCCCCTAACACAAGCTGATATGCGATGTTTCCACCCGTTGGAATTCCAGCCTGCACATGTTGGACTGACAGTATGAACAGAGAAAGGCCATTAACGATTTTTTGATGATCCAGGCAGACAGGAGTACTCCCCTGTGTAACTTTGATGTCAGCAAGTGGCAGCTCATGCATGACACCTGCCGTTTGCTGAGGCCATTCGAGGAGGCAATGTTTTTTGTCAGTCGCCAGGACTACGGGATGAATAACGTCATTCCACTGCTTCATGTCCTGGAACAATCTGTCTGGGAAATGGACTGGAGACGTGGCGACTACATCTCGCGGCCACATGAGTCCGGTGGGGACTGGACTGGAGGAGGAGGACATTGGAGCAGAAGCATTGTGGTGAAATGAGTGGATTTTCTACCCAGGGGACAGGAGAGGAGGCGCAGGAGCAGCTGGAGGAGGTAGATGGAGATGAGGACGACGAGGCAGATGACCCGCAAGCACCGTGGCAGTATACAGTGGAGATGGAGGCAGGGAGTCCCTCGGAGTTACTTGTGCAGATGGCCCGAAGCATGCTGATTTGCCTGGCTAGTGACAGCCGAATAGTCACCATCCGGCAGAGTGATGACTTCTGGCTCTCCACCCTATTGGACCCTCGCTATCGGTCCAAAATGGGAACCTTTTTCCAGCTGCTGAGAGGCAGGACAAACTCAAATACTATAGGTAAATCTGTACTCAGTTGGCCGCTGCCTATGTTCGTAATTGTCCCTCCTCTGACAGGTCTGACCGGGGGGTTCCTCAGTGCTCATGTACTACTGCCGTGGCTGCTGGGGGAGGGTGGTGGGATAGGAGCAGTTCCAGGTCCATCAGCAGCAACCTAAGTCTGGAGTCACTGATGAGCAGCTTTAGTCACCCGAATAGTGAGGAGGGCAGTCGCCAGCAGCAGCAGCAGCAGGACCTGGAGCAGTCCCTGAAACAACAGGTGGTGGCCTACTTAGACAGCACTCTGCCACCCCCGATAGAAGATTCGCTGGACTACTGGGCCGCCAAACTGGATGTGTGGCCGCAAATTGCCGAGTTTGCAGTGGAGAAGCTGTTCTGCCTGGCCAGTAGTGTGGCATCAGAGCGGGTGTTCAGTGTGGCGGGGGCCATCGTTACCCCAAGGAGAACCCGCTTGTCCACGGGAAATGTGGAACGACTGACCTTTGTCAAGATGAATCAAGCGTGGATCGGCCAGGATTTCCACACACCAATGCCTTAGGCGTCAGATTACATCGGCCATGACGCTTTACCAAAACTTTGAGAAATGAGTCTGGATTCAAACTACCTGCCTCAGCCACTATTCTGATTCCGCCACCCGTCTGATGCCACACATCTGCTGACAGTTTCTCCATCTGCCACCAACCATCTTTACCAGGGACTGGTATTGCCACCCACCTCCACACTGTCATTGTGCCACTCTATGACCTCATGCTGCTGTTGTTGGTGCCGTAACCTCTACACTGTGTCATTGTGCCACTCTCTGACCTCATGCTGCTGCTGCTGTTGTTGCTGCTACGGTCACCTCCACACTCTGCCATTGTGCCACTCTGTGGCCTACTCCTGTTTTTGCCACCTCCAGAATGTCATTGTGCCACTGTCTGACCTCATGCTGCTGCTGTGGCTGCTGCCGTGACCTCCTCACTGTGTCATTGTGCCACTCTGTGGCCTACTCCTGTTTTTGCCACCTCCAGAATTTCATTGTGCCACTGTCTGACCTCATGCTGCTGCTGTTGCTCTTGCCATGCCCTCCACACTCTGTCATTGTGCCACTCTGTGGCCTACTCCTGTTTTTGCCACCTCCAGAATGTCATTGTGCCACTGTCTGACCTCATGCTGCTGCTGTGGCTGTTGCTGTGACCTACACACTCTGTGATTGTGCCACTGTCTGACCTCATGCTGCTGCTGTGGTTGCTGCTGTGACCTACACACTGTGTCATTGTCATAGTTGCCAACTTTTGAAAATGGAAAAGCAGGAGATTGAAGAGGCAAAAAGTTTGCATGGACACGCCCATCTTTTTGGTGTACCACACCCCTTCAAAAGCCACACCCACTCTGCCTAACTGCATAATGGCTTTGGAAGAAAGCCAGGTAGATGCCCTTATAGCCAGGTAGTAGCCCCCCCATAACCAGGTAGTGCCCCTTACAGGCAGGTAGATGCCCCCTTGTAGCCAAGTAGATGCCCCCTTGTAGTCAAGTTGATGCCCCCTTGTAGCCAGGTAGATGCCCCCCTTTGTTAGCCAAGTAGTTTCCTCCCTTTGTTAGCCAAGTAGTTGCCCCCTTTGTTAGCCAGGTAGTTGCCCCCTTTAGTAGCCAGGTAGTTGCCCCCTTTCAGGTAGATGCCCCCTTGTAGTCAAGTAGATGCCCCCCTTTGTTAGCCAGGTAGTTGCCCCTTTTTGTAGCCAGGTAGATGCCCCCTTTAAGAGTCAAGTAGTTGCCCCCTTTAGTAGCCAGGTAGTTGCCCCCTTTAGTAGCCAGGTAGTTACCCCCTTCAGTAGCCCAAGTAGTTGCCCCCTTCAGTAGCCAGGTAGATGCCCTCTTTAGTAGCCAGGTAGTTGCCCCCTTTAGTAGCCAGGTAGTTGAGCCCTTTAGTAGTCAGGTAGTTGCCCCATTCAGTAGCCAGGTAGTTGCCCCATTCAGTAGTCAGGTAGTTGCCCCATTCAGTAGTCAGGTAGTTGCCCCATTCAGTAGTCAGGTAGTTGCCCCATTCAGTAGCCAGGTAGTTGCCCCATTCAGTAGTCAGGTAGTTGCCCCCTTCAGTAGCCAGGTAGTTGCCCCCTTCCGTAGCCAGGTAGTTGCCCCCTTTAGTAGCCAGGTAGTTGCCCCCTTCAGTAGTCAGGTAGTTGCCCCCTTCAGTAGCCAGGTAGTTGCCCCTTTTGTAGTCAGGTAGATGCCCCTTTGTAGTCAGGTAGATGCCCCCTTTGTAGTCAGGTAGATGCCCCCCTTTGTTAGCCAGACAGTGTCCCCCTATAGATAATAAAAATAAAATAATAAAAGTCACTTATCTCACCAGGCTCCCTGCAGCTCCAGACATCTCACGGCCGATCTCCTCAGCGTCGCAGGGGGGAGTGAGTGCAGCCGCGCGTCACTCCCCCTGCGACACTGACCTGTATGTACAGCGCACACCGGCGCGTGCATACATGGGGAGAAGGGAGGAGGGAACAATCCCTCCTGCCTCCTCCCTGCACAGTGAGACGCGCCGGGTGGGTGAGCGGCCGCTTCACCCGCCTGTTGCAGCGGCCCGGCGGTGCCAGAGTAGCGCACCAGCGCTACTCTTGCGCCGCGGTAATTTAAAGAACTGCCTGCTGCCGGCGGGAGGAATGCCAACTCTGCCGGGAGGGCGGGGGGACCCCAATTCGCGGGACCCCCCGCCAAAAGCGGGAGAGTTGGCATGTATGGTCATTGTGCCACTCTGTGGCCTACTCCTGTTTTTGCCACCTCCAGAATGTCATTGTGCCACTGTCTGACTTTATGCTGCTGCTGTGGCTGCTGCAGTGACCAATACACTCTGTCATTGTGCCACTGTCTGACCTCATGCTGCTGCTGACGACACATCCAATAACTGAACTATTGCCACTCGGTGGCCTAGTCCTGATTTTGCAAGCTCCTGAATGTCATTGTTCCAGTGTATGACCTCATGCTGCTGCTGTGGCTGCTGCGGTGACCTACACACTCTGTCAATGTGCCACTGTCTGACCTCATGCTGCTGCTGTGGCTGCTGCCGTGACCTATACACTCTGTCATTGTGCCACTGTCTGACCTCATGCTGCTGCTGTGGCTGCTGCCGTGACCTACACACTGTGTCATTGTGCCACTCTGTGTCCTACTGCTGTTTATGCCAGCTCCAGAATGTCATTGTGCCACTGTCTGACCTCATGCTGCTGCTGTGGCTGCTGCCGTGACCTCCTCACTGTGTCATTGTGCCACTGTCTGACCTCATGCTGCTGCTGTGGCTGCTGCCGTGACCTACACACCATGTCATTGTGCCACTCTGTGGCCTATTCCTGTTTTTGCCACCTCCAGAATGTGATTGTGCCACTCTCTGACCTCATGCTGCTGCCGCCGTCACCTCCACTCTCTGTCATTGTGCCACTCTGTGGCCTACTCCTGTTTTTGCCACCTCCAGAATGTCATTGTGCCACTGTCTGACCTCATGCTGCTGCTGTGGCTGCTGCCGTGACCTACACACTCTTTCATTGTGCCACTCTCTGACCTCATGCTGCTGCTGTGGCTGCTACCGTGACCTACACACTGTGTCATTGTGCCACTCTGTGGCCTACTCCTGTTTTTGCCACCTCCAGAATGTCATTGTGCCACTGTCTGACCTCATGCTGCTGCTGTGGCTGCTGCCGTGACCTACACACTGTGTCATTGTGCCACTGTCTGACCTCATGCTGCTGCTGTGGCTGCTGCCGTGACCTACACACTGTGTCATTGTGCCACTCTGTGGTCTACTCCTGTTTTTGCCACCTCCAGAATGTCATTGTGCCACTGTCTGACCTCATGCTGCTGCTGTGGCTGCTGCCGTGACCTACACACTGTGTCATTGTGCCACTCTCTGACCTCATGCTGCTGTGGCTGCTGCCGTCACCTCCACACTCTGTCACTGTGCCACTCTGTGGCCTACTGATGTTGCCACCTGAGCCCTCAGCTTGTTTTTTTCCAGCTGTCGCTGCCATGACTTTATCAGGCTACATTCCCGCTTCAGTTTTTTGGTCAGTTTTGCCCTCTTATGTGCCCAGGGAATTTTAGAGTGAAACGATTCTAATAGCGGCGGCAGTCATATGTGTGTCATACTAAAACACAATATTGTATGAAGACCAAACCAAGCTCCCTCTGCATATTTAAGCATGGCACAACGTTCTACAGCCAAAAGACGTTGCTGCAGATGAAGTACTCGCCCCGCCCGCCGTCAAAAGACGGTGGTCAGTCATTAAGGAGTTAATGGGTCTCTGGGAAGAGAAACAGTGGGGCACATTTATCAATGGTGTCTAACTGTAAGACAGTTTTAAGTTAGACCAGACAGTCTTACAATGCACTGCATTTATCACAGTGTTGGTAAATCTGGCGCAGGTTAGAATTGTCTAGAGGCGATATGTATGAATCCTAGAGCTGACAGGCCAGTTCCAAATAGTTTTAAGGCAGTGTAGAATGCGCCAAAATGTATGAACCTGTTCTTCTGCAGTTCATAGATACAGGCGTATTGTAGTGCCAATACAAGTTTGGCTCAGGCAGACCACCTTTAACCTGGTCTGGCTGTTCTAACTGTTCTGCGCCTAGATTTGGCGTTGAAGAATCATAAATGTGTGTACTTCTAAGAATACCCCCAAATCTTTGGCACATTCAAAAGTGTCGTTGGCACATTACAAAGGCACATACCGTACCAAAGTTTGGAGTGCACCTGTTCATACATTCTTTTTGGT